>BSBK01005391.1:1172500-1180000 GCA_027943335.1 Chamaecyparis obtusa
TCTCGATCTTAGATAACATGTAATATTCTCCCATGATCATTAGTATCAAGTCTCTACTTAGGAATGCCACATCCTTCGACTGGATGAAGAGATATGGTAGTAGCAATTACAAGGTGGCTATACTGATAAACCTTGTTGTTAGGTTGATAATCAATAAAAAAAATCTCATGTTTAACTATTTTGATTTCCTTCAAATATGTTCCTTGCACAACAACTGAACCTACACAGACAAGAAACATCATAGATAAATTAAACATAGATACACATAATTTTATTTCTTATTTCAATTTTAATAAATTAAACATGGAAACACTAATAACCTATGGGAAACATAATTCCATCACTTGTTTCAATTTTTGTTAGCTTCATCCTCTCCTCAGTGCAATGTAATCAATAGTAACTAACACCTACATTTTTAGGCTTTGATATGACTACAAATACATGTCTTGCACAATATATTTTTAATGACTTGTAAATTTAAATTAATGAGACCTATATATAAAACTATATATGTCTAAATTATAGTAAATAAGTATGTATGAGATGAAATTTATGGATTGATATTATGAAACCTAAATATGCATACCAATTTTGATCATTCCTGAAATAAGTTCATAATCGATAGAAATCAATGGAATGTCATCGAAGCTTTCATGCTCACCTTCATCATTTGTATTAGTAATATTTAGTGGCACAAAATTCCATTCAAAAACATATCTACATTGTTGGTTGATGCATTCACCATAGTTTTTAGAATGCAATCATAATAAAAGCATGAGTAATCTCTAGTGTACAATAACCACATGTTACTATATTTACTCATAACTGAATGCAAGGATCCTATTTTTTATACCCTCTTCCATCCATGCATTAATATTGTATCAACAACTTCAAGACATGTAAGAAAAACAAGTTAAAAATATAAATGTTCAAATCAATAATTAAAGTATATACAAATTTGATTTAATAATTTGAAAAGATGTTGCATATATACTTGATATCTCCCTCAACACTCTGAATGATACCAATTGATCCAATCATGATGATGTGCTAGCCTCATTTGACACTACAAAGTGCATCTTGCACCATTAAACTACATCATGAGCATTATTTATATGATATCTTTGATGGTTGATTTGATACTTTCTTAAAGCACATTTTATACTAGCTCTTGCACCATCATGCTCACGCTTTCCATGTCCACTCTCAAAGAAAATCCAATGATGTGGTATCTTTTGGTATTGATGATATCTACATAGTGCATAAAATGACCTTGCTAATTTTAATTGTTTTTCACATCCATCTGACCATATGAAATGCTTTTAAATTTTTATGCGTTTATTTTCCAAATATCCAAAAAATGTGTTAAAGTAATTCTCGACGAAATGTGTGTCATGTTCTTTATCATCACTAATGTAAAAGTGATATTCTTTCCTAATGACCCATGCTTTATATGTACTTTCAACACCATACAAATCTAATTGTCCATGCTAATAAGAAACCTGGACCATAATAGTGACCTTCTCTATAAAGTAGTATTATGCTTGAAGCTATTTTTGAGAAACAAAAGAGTAATTTTCTACAAAGTCAACAACCGATCAAATTATTCGAGGTGGGAAAGTTTCTCTTAGTGTATGGAACTAAATTATGCTTTCTACTTATCCAAAAAAGCATGATGTATATATGGTTGAATCAATTTATGAAAATTCTCCATAAATGCTCCAACATGTATCTCCTCCTCTACATATTCCAACCTTGTTGATTCTTTCCCAATTTTTATTTCAGACTTTATGTACTTGTAAATCTTACATTTTACCATCCTCGTCATGTCAGTATCTTCATTTCTCAAAGTAGATTTATCCAAATTCCCACATGTTTCACAAGTTCCTCTTATGAAATATATTTAACCTATTGCATGATCATTTGATTTGTCTAATAAGATTGATGTTATGAACTGGCTTGGTCCTTGAGAAAAATAATTTTAAAAACCATCACTTTCTTGTATCATCTTTCAAAACCCTTGATATTAGAGATCAAATTCAGTATGATATTGACAAAAAAAAGTTTCAAAAGATTTATTTATCTTCACAAAATATGGCTTTTATCTTTCAAACGTTGTTTGTCCAATCTTTATGTCAAGATTTGAATTAAAAAATGAGAGATACAATTCATGATGTATGGTGTCCAACCAATGTTTTGTATGTAGAAAATATTCCCTAGGATCAGTCCTCTACTTGATAACATCTCTTCTATTTGGTGAAGAACGAGTATGATTAGTCTAAAATGTAGTAATCAAGTTCTTAACTATTTCCTCAATACTATCAGAGTGAGGAACTCTACACATTAGTGCCCAATTACCTTCCAGTGTAGTATCATCCAAATTGGTTCTCCTTTTCAAATAATGTGCTATTGTCTTCCTACTATACCGAACCTGAGATGAAAGTGAAGAGTTTGTCTTTTTTGGGACATTTTTTATTTAAAATAGATGTCAAGATTGCTCTTCTTGAAATGGAATTATCTGCAGATCTAGTTGTTTTCCCAATGGAATGCAAACATTCCTTAACACTTTCAACAATATATTTTTATAGTTTAGATGATTTCCTCTTTTCGAAAGTTGCATCTACACCTAGATCTTTTTACTCATCTTTAGGAAGTGAAATTGACAATAGTTGGGTTTTTTCAAGTGTATCAAGATTCTCAAATTGTGCAATTATCTCCTTGGACTTTTTATTCAATGTCCTCTCCCTAGTATATGTATTTTATTCAGCATAATATCTCAATTTTTCCACATCCATTTAAATTAAATGAAATATGCTTGTATGATGAATTTTTCTCTTCAACCTTTAAGCTAGATTAATATTCTCATCTATTGCTTGAACTTGGGCTGCAAAAACATATAAAAATAAAAAACTCTTAAGATATTCTTAAGGGGACCTAGATGAAATAACTAGAAAGAGACAAAAGGGGGGGAGTTAGAGATATCCTAATGTGTGTGTGTGTGTGTGTGTCTCTCTCTCTCTTTGAGATTTGTTTGAACTTGGAATGAACCTTCTCCAATATGCATTGCTTCAAATTGAGTTGCCCCTTGTCCAACATTTTATTCATCAAAGGATACACATAAAAAAAATATAACTCTTAAGGGGAAATACCAAAAATGTGTGTGTGTGTGTGTGTGTGTGTGAGAGAGAGAGAGAGAGAGAGAGAGAGAGCTTCCTTCATATGATAATATCTTGCAAATCAATTCTTCACATAGTCTTTGTTCGATTCTAGGTGAATACTTTCATGTAGTCTTATTTACCCTTGTCCTTTTATTTCCTATCACTTTCCTTCTAACAAATGGTGTTATAAAATTTGGAAAAATAAAAAAAAATTTACTTCCAAATGTCTTCTCAAAAATTCAAATTATTCTTAAAATTTTAAATTTACAAAATAAGAAAAAAATCTTTATTTAAATATGAAATAGTTACTAGCTTAAAAAACATTAAATTGGGTGGCTGGGTTTCTATCAAAAGTAGGAAAGTACTTTCAATTGAAATTACTTCAATTAATATTTTACACACACCACATTTGGCAAGTACTTTTGATGCAGGAGCATCTTGGGTCTTTGGTAATCTTGCATCAACCAAAAACATTTCCTGATTTCTATACCTGTTTACTATTGTTTTCTTTATAATATTTTTATTTGATGGTTTCATGGTGTGAAAAGCTTAGATTATTCTGAGGACCTATTTGGGAGCCTTCTCCTATGAGCACATAAAGTTTGGATGGACAGTTTGAAAGTTAGAGTTGTTTCCTTGTTGTCGGAGCAGTATTTTCCTATAGTTTGGGGGCTGATGGCGCACCATGGTGACCTTGATCCTTAAGGAATAATATCTTTCACACTTAGGGAATTAAAGAGGACCTAATTTAATATCATTTCTCAAAGGTGAAGCTCCTAATTCATTATGATTCAAAAGTTATGGCCATTTTGGCACGGGACCTATTTTCTGCCAGTTTTGGGTCTGAGCCGTTACTGCAGTTTTGGTGCTGATTGTTCATGTTGGCGACCTTGATCCATAAGGAATCAGATTTTTAGATATTAAGGAGTTTTAGAGGACCTAAATTAATATCATTTCCCAAGAACTCAATCTCTAATTCATTATGAGTAAAAAGTTATGCCTGTTTTGCCTCAGGACCTATTTTCTACCAATTTTCAGGTGAAACGTGTGGTGTTTCTTCTTGCGATATTTTGTGTGATCATATGGGACCTTGAAAACTTAAAGGAATGTTATTGGGTCATGTGAGGACATAAATCCAAAGGATCATTAATTTATATTCATTCTAGCATTAGTTTTGGTTTAAATCTTGAGACTAGACCTATATTGTAATTAAATGCCTGACTGGCCGACCTGTGGCTTAACTGGCTATATAAAGAGTCTAGATTGATGTAGTAGAGAATAGAGAGAGGATCAGGGAGATCCAAGGAGGATTATTATCAAGATATATCATTGGAGACAAAGATAGGATGCAAGTTGTGACTCTAAATTCATAATTCTCATTGTATAAGGCCAAAACCCGGAAGGCCTCACAGTCGGGCATGTTGAAAGAAATAATATAATTCTTTGTTCTTGCTGCCAGTTGATTGTCTCATATCCTTTGTGATTTCATTTCTTTCATGTGATATTATATTGCTTCCATTGTGTAACTCTAAGAAAGGGCTTGTTGTGGATTCAAGTGGACTCAATTCTGCTTGTATCTGCCCTGCCCCTGCGTCAAGTGGTATCAGAGCAAGTTCTTTCTTATGGATTGGATCATGGAGAACCTTATTGGATTGGTTGTAGGGTGGCAGATCTAAGATCTGACCTATAACTTGTAGAAGGTTATGATCTTTCTAGAGCCTAATTATCAAGATGGTTCATGGTAGAGGAAATGACAATGCTATCATGGATATGTTGAGACAGATTGCAACTAGGCTTGAAGCTGTAGAGACAGCCCAGAGAAGAGGAGCACATCTTGAAGATGTTAGTGATGAAGAAGAAGAAGCAGTACCTAATGCTAAACCTGAAGTTGAAGAAGATGAGGAAAGACTCTTGAGATTTTTGTCTAAGGCTAACTCCAGACCTGCAGTTGAAGTTTCTTGCTATGATGGAAGACTTGAGACCAATACATTTTTGGATTAGATCTCTGAGATGGATAAATACTTTGAGTATGAAGGTACTCCTGATAATAAGAAAGTGAAGATTGTAGTCACAAATTTGAAAGGTCATGCATCTCTTTGGTGGGATCATTTGCAAACTGAGAGACAAAAGAGAGGAAAAGAAAAGATCAAGACATGGATGAAGATGCTTGGAAAGATGAAGAAGAAGTTTCTTCTAGCTGACTACCAAGTAAGTCTAATGAGAAAGATGCAAAATCTGAGACAAAAGGACATGAGTGTGAAAGAGTATGCTGAGGAATTTTACAAATTGGATATCACATCTAGACATGCGGATGATGAAGTTGAGAAGGTGACTAGATATTTGAATGGCCCAAGGGCATCTATTCAAGATGAGATCAGTTATGTGAAAATAGATAGTGTGGAAGAAGCATATCAATTTGATTTTAAGGCTAAAGAGAGATTGACAAAGAAACATGATCAAAGACAAAGAGGAAGAGGTGGCAGATTTCAGAGAAGTAGAGGAAGATCTTATGGAGAAAGTAGTAGATTTGACAATGCAGTGCAAGAGAAAGGATGGAAAGATGAACCTACTAAAAGAGGTAATTACTCTAGAGGTAGCTATACTTGTTACTCTAGGAATAATAATAATGGTAAAAGAGAAGAGAAGTCTTGGTTTAAAGGTACTTGTTACAAATGTGGTGAAGAAGGACATAGAGCTTTTGAATGTACTAACTCTGGAAAGAAGACTGGAGGTAATGGTAGAAATAATTTGGCTTGTGAAGAAGTTGAAGAAATGTCTAATGAACTTGAACATGGTGAGAACTTGATGTTAAGAAGGATCTTGTGGAATGAATAATTTGATGAGGAACCTATTTTGATGAAAAGTTTGTTTAGAACCAGATGTAAGATCACTGATAAATGTTGCAAGGTAATCATTGATAGTGGAAGTTTTGATAATTTGGCATCCGAAGAGCTAGTTAACAAATTGCAGTTGCAGAGATTGAAACATCCTAAGCCTTACCATATTGCTTGGATCCAGAAGGAGCATAAACTACTTGTAAGTGAGTAATGCCTTGTTAAATTCAAAATTGGGAATTATCATGATGAAGTCTTGTGTAATATTATGCATATGGATTGTTGTCATATTCTTTTGGGTAGACCTTGGTAGTATGATAGGAAAGCTTTGCATGATGGTAGATTGAATCAATATACTATTTGGATGGATGGAAAGAAACAAGTGTTATTTCCTTTGGTAGAGAAGTTTGATGAAGGTCATTGTACTAAAGTCAGAGTATGCTTGTTTGATGATAAAACATTTACAAGAGAAATGAAAGAATAGAGTAGTGGAGCGTCAAATAAGGTTGTTGATGCCTTGAGCTAAAGAAGAAATTTGCTGACAGAGATGAGAGTTGAGGTACTTGGTTTTGATGATTTGAAGAATTTGTATGAAACTGACATTGATTTTGCAGAACCTTGGAAAGCTTGTACGAAACACACAGTGAGTGATAAATGGACTGATTATTTCATTCAAGAAGACATATTGTTTAAAGGAGTTCAATTGTGCATACCTCAAGGATCTATGCGAGATAACATAATGAAGGAGAAACATGGTGGTGGAATTGCTAGACATTTTGGGATTGATAAGACTATGAATTTGATTTCAAAAAGATACTTTTGGCCATAGATTTATAGAGATGTACAAAGAACAGTTAGAGGTTGCAGAGTTTGTCAAGTAGCAAAAGGAACTAGTCAGAATGTTGGATTTTATACACCTTTGCCTATACCTGATAGACCTTGGGAAGATGTGAGTATGGACTTTGTTCTTGGATTGCCTAGAACTCAGAGAGGTAATGATTCTATTTTGGTAGTGGTTGACAAATTTTCAAAGATGGCTCATTTCATACCTTGTAAGAAGACATCTGATGCATTACATGTAGCTGAATTATTCTTCAAGGAAGTGGTAAGATTGCATGGTTTACCTAAATCTATTGTTTCAAACAAAGATACTAAGTTTACTAGTTACTTTTGGAGAACACTTCGGAAGAAGATGAATGCTGATTTGAAGTTTAGTTCTACATTTCACCCCTCAGACAGATGGACAAACTGAAGTTGTGAACATAACTTTGGGAAACTTGTTGAGATGTTTAGTTGGAGATAAGCTTGCTAATTGGGATTTGATTTTGGCACAAGCAGAGTTTGCATATAATAATTCAGTGAATAGAAGCACTAAGAGGACACCATTTGAGATTGTTACTAGATTTAATCCTATGGGGACCACAGAGTTGAGTGATTTACCTACTGAGACAAGAAGAAGTGTTGAAGCTGATCATTTTGCAGAATACATGAGAACTTTGCAAGATGAA
>BSBK01005391.1:1185000-1440000 GCA_027943335.1 Chamaecyparis obtusa
TTTTAGCACATTTTCGGGAGCTGAAAGTTTCATTTTGGGCTCTGAAATTAGCTTTTAGTGTTTTTTCTCTAGTTTTTAGAAAGTTCTATTTTTTAATAAATTCGAGTTTATGTTATCAAATCTCGGATATTAGTTGGCAATTCATTCTATCTTAGTCGAGGGCATGTTTAGGGAAAATCTCAGCTTTTTAGGTGTTGTTTCAAAAATTACCAAAAATGGCAAAAAGGGTAATTTTTGGATTTCCTTATTTTTTCTAGTTTTTTGGTTACTTAAAAGTCCTTGCTGAATTTTGAAGAAGATCAATGATAATGCTTATGAGGTTTTTCTACCAGATGATCTAGACATTTCTCTTGTCTTTAATGTTTCTGATCTAGATGGATTTCATGGATAACTACTTGAGCCAGCCAGTACAGATGAGGTGGATTGGCATCACCACCTTCCAAGAAAAAAGAAGGAACAGATTGCCAACATTCTGGACAAGCAGTCTACAGTCACCCAGAATGGTCATTATAATAGGTACCTGATTCAGTGGGAGGGCTTACCAGCAATAGATAGCACCTAGATCTCAGAATGGGAAGTGATGAAATTGGACCCCACAAAGTTGCAGCAGTTCACAGACAACCACTTGCAGGAGCTGCATTCCTTTAAAGAAGGGGAGAATGATGCAGGGCCCTCCGTAGGTCATCATCTCATACAAAAACTTCCGGAGGCCATAACTTTTGACTCTGGTCTGGGTTTTTGCTAAAAGTTTTCGGGTGCGTGCCTCAGGTGGTGGCATTTGTTTTGCCAATGATCTCAAATTGATTGGGGTCCATTTTAGCACATTTTCGGGAGCTGAAAGTTTCATCTCGGGCTCTGAAATCAACTTTTAGTGTTTTTTCTCTAGTTTTTAGAAAGTTCTATTTTGTAATAAATTCAAGTTTATGTTATCAAATCTCAGATATTAGTTGGCAATTCATTCTAACTTAGTCGAGGGCATGTTTAGGGAAAATATCAACTTTTTAGGTGTTGTTTCAAAAATTACCAAAAAATGGCAAAAAAACACCTGTAGAAAAAAATTGCCAAAAAGGGTAATTTTCAGATTTCTTATTTTTTCTAGTTTTTTAGTTACTTAAGAGTTTGTAGCAAATTGTAGAAGTAGTTAGTGATGAATGAACAATATTGAAGGTTTCAAATCTGTGCCTTTATCTGGTAATTGAATATTATTGTTAATAGAGGATTGTGTGTTACATCAATCTTGCTTTATTATGTGTCACCTCTATTTCTATATAGTCAAATGACATTTCTTTTATATTTGTTCTATTTCATATTTAATTTATGTTATTTTCCATCATTTCCAAATTTCTCAATTATTTTTTTAATTTATTTCTATTATTTTTTAGCTCATACTTGGTCTTCTATATCCCTATTTTTGTGGCATCGTAAGAATATATCAAAAATTGCTATTGTTGTTTAAAGGAATTTGCTTGTCACAAATTTTTTGGTTAAACTATGTCAAACGAATGTTTGACATTTTTTTCTTACCAAAGAACCTTTTTTCCACTAATTTAGAATACACTTAATTTAGAATACACTTAATTTTCTTAAAGTAAAATATTTGTATATTGCATGTTGTGTGTAGGGATAGTACAATAATATATCCATATTATATAATATGGTATTGACAAATGGGTTGTTAGATAACAAATGTGACACTGATTAGTAGGTAATTTTGAATAAAGTTATATTATTCATTAATCTTCCTTTTGAAATATAAAATAGAATATAGTAATTTATTATGAATAAAAGTAAATGTAAATAATTGTATGCAATAGAACTTTAGGTTTAGAAAGCTCATCCAATGTCTATTGGCTTTTAAGCTCTTGATTATGGGGTCATCTCAACTCCACATGTATATAATTTGTAACTAAATAGGAAACATACTCCATGATTTTTCTTTATATAAATGGTAATAGTATTCATATTTGATGATGAATAAATGAATGTTGGACCTTAAACATCATGATAGAATCATACTACATTAAAATACACAACCATCGTACAATGACCTCATAAAATAAGGTTGAGATCTAGGAAAAGAAAAGCTACCATTATATGAATCACTAGATACAAGAGTTAGTGATAAATGCTCAATATTTACAATGATAAGTTATACGTAGGATGTATATTTTGGAGGAATTTACTCTAAATCACCATCAAATGGGGGTATCCACCTAGACCTTTTAATGGGGTACCCCCTTCCAACTTCCTATGCTTCGTTATGAACAATATTATTATTCTTATTAGAAGGTTAAGACACCATTTTCCTAAGAATCATTCAATTTTCATACAACTTGTAAGATCAAGGGGAGTAGTAGGAGAATCATGTTTTAATTGTTGAGGTTCAAGAGGCCCATAGAATACAAAACCCATCCAATTTTTTTCTCACAACCTTAGTTGAAAAATATGCCACATTCATTAAAGTATTTACCCTAATAAGCTTCACCCTCCCATCCTTGACCATGCATATAAAAAAATGGTATTGTACATCAGTGTTCTTTGAGTTGGTATGAAATGTGTATTTCTTAGCTGGGTACATCACACTCTAACTATCACAATAAATGATACATATGAATCCTTTGTTCTTGGCAATCTTGCCACAACCAAAAATACTTCATTTTAGTTTGTTCTTGTTTCTAAGTCAGTTTTTGTGTTGTTGTGATGTTCCTTTGAGTTGGATTATTTTCTTATGTGGACCTTATGACACATTCATGATGTCCTCATTGAGCTTCATCTGGGTTTTCATCTTGATATGTTCCTTCTTGGTAGAGATCTCTTCGATTTTGGCTCAGACCTATTTTGTTCTTCATGTTTCTTGTTTGATGGAGTTTTTCAATCTTACGAACCATTTCCTCAGTTTGTGTTCATATTTGGTGCTTCATTCAATGTTCATAAATTATTTTATGACCTCCCTTTGGATTCAGGCTTCATTTCACATCTTTTTGGAGGTGTTCTTCATGATTTGGGTCTTGACCTATATCTGCATGTTACAGTTTTCCACCTTTGGGGATTGTGATCTCTTGGCCGACTTGGATGCATTATGAATGTTGTATTTATAGATGTATTTTTTACTTTAGTTAGTATCTCTTAGTATTGAGGATCAAATAGATCCACATTAAGGACAAATCAAAAATTTCTATCTATAATCATGCTTATATGGCTATAATGTAAGCCTGCATGTTGTTGGCCTATTGTAAATGATTTTATGTTAATGTGAATATTGGATCTTTCTTCCTCTCTATCTTGTGATTTTGTTTCCACTATGTGACTCTTGTTGTATAATTCAAACTGTCCTCATTGAGGACCCTCTTTTCATGGTTGCATTAGGTGGTATCAGAGTTGGTCACAAACCTTGGATGGGTTGAAATACTTGAGGAATCACATGGGTGAATGGATCATCAAATTAAGGCATAATGTAAGTGTGTTCAATAGTGATGCAGGAGCATCCTGGGTGTAAGAGCAATCTTGCATCACCCAAAAAAATAAAATAAAATAAAATTTCTATTTTTATATTCAATAAGGGTTATTTTTGGCAGAGCTGCTATTTATGGAAAGTTACTATTTTTGTTAATTTTCGTATGTGCTCAGAATGATCTGATTTCTTTCTTGGTGGTTCATTTTGGTCATATAAGTCTGCCAGTAAAGTTTCATTGCCAGATCAAGTGTATATTGGAAGACATTGAAGATTTTCAGTATTGGCAGCAAGGTACAAAAACTTTGAACTCAGTTTTGAAGGCTTTAGAGGCCCCAGATGAGGTCAAAAATTTGGGTGACAGGCACTTGCGCAGGTCAAGCCTGTAGAGCGCTTTGTGGCATTTCTGAAATGGGGTTATAATAGCCGATCGGGTCAACTGGTGATGACTTATGGTCTTCGGAAGTTGGGCCACCTGAAATGGCAGAAAATAATTTTCTTCAAAATTTCTGTTCAAGTTTCAAAGGTTATCTTGAGCCGACTATGATGTAATAAAATGTAAAATAAAATAATTCTAAGTTTGGTCGGCCTTATTGGCTAAAATTTTGGAACCTTCCCAGGCGATGGAAAATTGCCTATATAAGGAAGGCTCTATTATTGTCTTAGGCAGTTCAGAATAGTTCTGGGTAGTAGATCTGGGTAATAGTTCGAGGCTTTATCCTACAAAATATTGTAAGGGAATGTCCGTGTGGCTTTGCATATTGTAATTCTGAAAGTTTGTAATTTCACATTTGTGGAGCTAATAAGAAGCCAATTTTTTGTTCTGGCATATTGTTGTTGTTTCTCTATTTTTGTTATGTGTTTGTGGTATTAAGGGGAGCACCCTTCATCAAGTGGTATCAGAGCGGGAGTTCTTGAGTGTGTAAACAGATCGCCGACTGTGAGGCAGTTTGCACTAGGGTCGTGGTTAGGGTTTTAGCGCGCAGCGCAAAAATGCTTCCATGAAGAGAACGTGGCGGAAGAGCTGGTACTGTGACATCTGAGGTTAGAGAGCTATAGAGACAAGTGTGAGCATTACAAGAAGAGATTCACAGAGGAATGAATCTTAATGTTAGAGACGAAAGAAAGGATGAAGCCGGAGAAGAATATCAAGAAGGAGAAGCTGAAATTGTGAACCAGGAAGAAGAAAGACTTTTTCGGGCAATTTCAAAGATTGGGAAAAGACCAAAGATTGAGGTTCCTACATTTTTTGGAAATCTTAACCCAGAGGAATTGATCGACTGGATCAATGAATGTGAGGAATATTTCGAGTATGAAGATGTTGAGGATCCTGATAGGGTCAAATTTGCCAAGGCCAGACTAAAAGGTCATGCGAAGATCTGGTGGCAAGAAATTCAATTGGAGCGAAATAGAAGAGGGAAAGATAAAATCACAAGATGGGATCGGATGGTGGATAAATTGAAGTGACAGTTCATTCCTGTTGATTATGAGCTTGACCTACTGAAGAAAATGCAAAGTTTGAAGCAAGCAGGAAGATCTATTCAGGAGTATACAGAGGAGTTCTATCGAGTTCTCATCATAACAGGCCATGCAGAAGCTAATAAGGAGAAAGCTGCTTGATACCTTAATGGGTTAAGGCCAAGCATTCAGGAGGAGTTGAATCTGGTTCGAATGAACAATATTGAAGAGGCATACCAGTTTGCCCTAAAAGTAGAGGAAAAGTTGAACAAGAAGTTTGAGAGCAGACAAAACGGAAGAGGTCGTGGTGGACGATCTAGTGGACGGTCATATGGTGGCCGAAATGAAGATCTAAAAAAGAAGGATGAGGCCAGTAGCAGTCAGAATCAGCGAGGAAATAATTCCAATCACTTCCAGGATCAGAATAATAGAGATCAGAGAGGAAGAGGAAGAGGACAAGGATCTGGAAGAGGTGGCTTCTGTGGAACATGTTTTCACTGTGGAGAAGAAGGTCATAGGGAATTTGAATGTCCTCGGCGCTAAGGCAGAATAGACAGGAGAAATGAAGGCCAGGCCAGAGTTGCACATTTAGATGAAGATGTCAGATCATTAAATTTTGAAGATGCTGAAAGAGGAGAAACGTTGATTAACAGAAGAGTCCTGTTGAGTGGTGAGAATGAACCTGAGCAAAGGAGGAGCCTGTTTCACACCAGGTGCAAGTGTGAAGGTAAATGTTGTGATGTGATTATTGACAGTGGAAGCACTAACAATTTGGTGTCAGAAGAGATGGTGACAAAGTTGAAGCTCAAGAGATAGAAACACCCACATCCATATCGGATTGCCTGGGTACAAGATGACCACAAGGTCATGGTCAATGAACAATGCCTGGTGAAGTTCAAGATTGGCGGATACCAAGATGAGGTATTGTGTGATATCATATCTATGGATGCATGTCATATGTTGTTGGGTAGACCATGGCAGTTTGACAGATGTGTTGTACATGATGGTCGTGCAAATACCTATTCCCTAACAAAGGATGGAGTGCGACATAAGCTAAAACCATTGAAGGAGACTGAAGAAAAGGTATGTGGTAATGCAAGGATAACTTTTGTTGATGGAAGAAATTTCCTAGATGGTATGAGGCATGAACATGTATGTTTTGCTTTAATTCTAAAAGCTGGTAAAGAGGAAGTAGAAGATGTTCTTGTAGAAGTTGCAGATTTTTTGAATGAGTTTTAGGATATTGTATTCGATAACGTCCTTGATGGATTACCACCAGTCAGGAAGATCAGTCATCAGATGGACTTGATCCCAGGAGTGAGTTTTCCGAATAAGGTAGCACACAGAATGACACCTGCAGAAAGTGAGAAGTTGAATAGACAAGTACATGAACTGTTACAGAAAAGATTGATCCGTGAGAGTCTGAGTCCCTGTGCTGTACCAGTGGTATTAGCACTAAAGAAGAATGGAGAATGGAGGATGTGTACAGATTCTAGGGCAATAAACAACATCACAATCAAGTACAGGTTTCCATTGCCACGAATGGATGATATTATGGACTATTTGAGTGGAGCTGTGTATTTCTCAAAGATAGATCTGAAGAGTGGATATCATTAGATTCAGATCAGAGAAGGAGATGAATGGAAGACTGCCTTCAAGATAAAGGAAGGACTGTATGAGTGGTTAGTCATGCCTTTTGGGCTAACCAATGCATCGAGCACTTTCATGCGGCTCATGAACGAGGTTCTGAAAGAATTTATGGGTAAGTTTGTCATTGTTTACCTAGATGATATTTTGATTTTTAGCAAGACATTGGAGGAACATATGATGCATATTCATATGGTGTTTGAGAAGTTGAGAGATCAGAAATTGTTGATTAATTTGAAGAAGTGCAGTTTTGTGAAGAAAGAGTTAGTGTATTTGGGATTTGTAGTTTCAACAGAAGGTCTAAAAATGGACCTAGAGAAGGTACAGGCTATCCTTGAATGGCTTACTCCAAGGAGTGCTACTGAGGTAAGATCTTTTCATGGTTTAGCTAGCTTTTATAGAAAGTTTATCAGAAATTTTAGCAGTATTTATGGACCCTTGACTGAAACAATGAGAGGGGATAGAAAAGAGTATAAGTGGACTAATGGGGTAGAAAAAAGTTTTCAATTGCTGAAACAAAAAGTTACAAAATAACCTGTTTTAGCACTTCCAGATTTTAATAAGGTGTTTCAAGTAGATTGTGATGCTAGTGGTACTACAATAGGAGCTGTTATCAGCCAAGAAGGTAAACCTGTTGCTTATTTCAGTGCGAAGTTAAATGATGCCAAGAGGAAATATTCTGTTTACGATCAAAAATTTTATGCTATAGTTCAGGCATTAAAGAAGTGGAGACATTATCTACTTCCTAAGGAGTTTTTTTTGTATACTAATCATCAAGCTTTGTAATATTTGAATAGTCAAGAAAAATTGAATCAAAGGCATTTGAAATGGGTTGAGTTTTTGCAGAGTTATACATTTGTTTTGAAACACAGGAGTGGAAAGTCTAATAGGGTTGCAGATGCTCTTAGCAGAAGGCAACTATTGCTGACAGAAATGCAGATTGAAGTGGTTGGGTTCAAGGAACTCAAGAATTTGTATCCAGAGGATCCTGATTTTGGTGAAGCTTGGAAAGCTTGTACAGAACTTGTTATTGTAGACAGGACAAAATGGTTGGATTTCATCATCCAGGATGATATGCTATTCAAAGGGAGTCAGTTGTGCATTCCACGAAGTTCTATGAGGGAGAATCTCATCAAGGAGAAGCATAGCGGAGGATTGGCTGGACATTTTGGTCGTGACAAAACCCTTTCTTTGGTTAGTGAGAATTATTATTGGCCACAGTTGCAGCAAGATGTGAAGAAGTTTGTACAGAGTTGCAGAGTATGTCAGATGGTGAAAGGAGTGAAGCAGAATACAGGGTTGTATCAGCCATTACCTGTACCAGAGAAGCCTTGGGAGGATATCAGCATGGACTTTGTTCTTAGTTTACCGAGGACTTAGTGGGGACATGATTCAATTTTTGTGGTGGTTGACAGATTTTCAAAGATGACACATTTCATTCCCTGGAAGAAGACTAATGATGTTGTTCATGTAGCAGAATTGTTTTTCAGAGAAGTAGTGAGACTTCATGGTTTGCCAAAGACCATAGTTTCAAATCGGGACACTAAGTTTGTTGGATATTTCTGGCGTACATTGTGGAAGAAGTTGAAGACAAATTTGAAGTTCAGTTCATCACATCATCCACAGACTGATGGATAGATAGAGGTGGTGAATAGGAGTTTGGGAAATTTGCTGAGATGTTTGGTTGGAGATAAGCCAATAGGATGGGATTTGATTTTACCATAGGTAAAATTTGCATACAATAATTCTGTCAACAGGAGCACTGGTAAATCACCATTCTAGATTGTATATGGAAGTAGTCCAAGAAATGCATTTGAATTGAGGAAGATAGATAAAGGAGAAATAAGTAGTGCTGAAGTTGAGAATTTTGCAGAACACTTGAAGAACATCCATGGGGAGGTGAGGAAGCATATTACCAAGATGAATGCATAGTATAAGGCTAAGGCAGATGAGAAAAGGAGGTATAAGGAATTTCAAGTTGGTGATGAAGTCATGGTTCATTTGCGGAAGGAGCGGTTTCCAGTTGATACATATAACAAGCTGAAAATGAAGAAGTTTGGACCATGTAGGATACTAAAGAAACATGATTCAGGAAATGCATATGAGGTATAATTGCCTACTGAGATAAATATTTCACCAGTGTTTAACATTTTAGATCTGACAGAGTATCATGAAGGAGGTGTTGAAGATGAGATCATAGCAGCATAGTGGAGTATTCCAACAACTAGTTCAGACACTAAGGAGATTGAAGATATACTGGACAGTCATGTTGGTAGAAGCACAAGGAATAGGACATATGAAGAATATCTGGTCAAGTGGAAAGGATGACCTGTTGAAGATTCATCATGGCTAACAAAGGAGGAGGTTAGCCGTCTTGGTTTTCCTCTGCACACCTGAGTCGTGACAAGGTCACTTCTCAAATTACCCTAGGTGTCTGATGTAGGAGCATCCTGGGTGTAAGAGCAATCTTGCATCACCCAAAAAAATAAAAATAAAAAAATTTCTATTTTTATATTCAATAAGGGCTATTTTGTGTAGAGCTGCTATTTATGGAAAGTTACTATTTTTGGTAATTTTTGTATGTGCTCAGAATGATCTGATTTCTTTCTTGGAGGTTCATTTTGGTCATATAAGTCTGCCAGTAAAGTTTCATTGCCAGATCAAGTGTATATTGGAAGACATTGAAGATTTTCGGTATTGGTAGCAGGGTACAAAAACTTTGAACTCAGTTTTGAAGGCTTTAGAGGCCCCGGATGAGGTCAAAAATTTGTGTGATGGGAGATTGCGCGGGTTAAGCCTCTAGAGCACTTCGTGGCATTTCTGAAATGGGGTTCTAATAGCCGATCAGGTCAACTGGTGATGACTTATGGTCTTCGGAAGTTGGGCCACCTAAAATGGCAGAAAATAATTTTCTTCAAAATTTCTATTCGGGTTTCAAAGGTTATCTTGAGCCGACTATGATGTAATAAAATGTAAAATAAAATAATTCTAAATTTGGTCGGCCTTATTGGCTAAAATTGTGGAACCTTCCCAAGCGGTGGAAAATTGCCTATATAAGGAAGGCTATATTATTGTCTTAGGTAGTTCAGAATAGTTTTGGGTAGTAGATCTGGGTAATAGTTCAAAGCTTTGTCCTACAAAATATTGTAAGGGAATGCCCATGTGGCTTTGCATATTGTAATTTTGAAAGTTTGTAATTCCACATTTTTGGAGCTAATAAGAAGCCAATTTTCTGTTCTGGCATATTGTTGTTGTTTCTCTATTTCTATTATGTGTTTGTGGTACTAAGGGGAGCACCCTTCATCAAATAGATTTCCAAGTGAGTGGCAATTGTAACCTTTTAGTCAAATCATTGAGCCAAGGAAGTTGAACCTAAGTGAAGGGAGAGATGATGTCAAGGAGGATGAACCATAGAAAGATAGGGAAAATGATAGAAGAATTAAACAATGAAGTAAGGAATGAGATAAAAGACACATTAGCTGGTTTTTGGAGGAATCCATAACTGGAAGATTAATATGACTATAAAATAACTTGAGATTGAATATCCTGGAGGACCAAAAAATGAGAGAAAAGATAAATTGTTGAGGGAAGTGCTACAAGTAATTTAAAGTCATATAATGGAGGTTTCTAACTTTTGTGGATCACTACATATATAAGATTTGATATACTAGATAAGAGAGTTGGAGGACTAATTTGATCTTGAAGATACTAGAAATCAATGGAAGGTTAGGTTACCAAAAACTAAGTTGAAATGACATGGTACCTTATGGTGGAAAGAGTTGCAAAAGGACATAGAGGAAAATGGTGAGATAAATATCACCTGACGGAGGAAAAGGGTTGCAAGACTGCAGGCTAAATTCATTCTTGAAGATTATGAGTTGGAGTTTTTCAAGAAGTTGTAGAAATTGAACTAGAAGGAAATGAGTGTACATGAGCATACTGGGGAATTTTACAAGATGAAAATCAAATCTAGACATCAAGAGATGACCAAGAAGAAATTGGCTAGATAAATAAATGGCCTTATATTTAACATTGAAGATTATATGAGCATGCTAAAAATTTCCATAGTAGAGGAATATTACCAATATGCTCTTAAGGTGGAGGATAAATTAAAGAGAATATAATAGAATAACCCCAAAGGAAAAGAGAATTAAATAACTACCAACAAGAAGAAGCATAAAAATGAAGAAGAATCAAGATCTAAGTGGATTTAAGAACTATATATTAGAAGACATGATGTGAGTGTTCCGGGGTTTGCTTGCACAACTTCTATGAGACCTAGCTTGTCTTTATCAATTATCCTAATCTACTCTAGGATCTCCAAAGGATTAGATGATTAACTATTTCCTTATCTATATCTTCTCTAAGAGCCTATCACCTTTTGCTTCACCTTGAAAGACTAACACCCTTTAGATACTTCACTTCTTCTCCTACACTTAGAAGAATCTAAGTGCCATCTCCTCAAAAACATCCACTTTCATTGTAGGGGTACCAAAAATGTTAGAAAGATTCCCAATGCTTCCATTTGGATCAATTTAGAAGGATCTTCAAGCCCTTTTTCACCGGGTTCAAGATTTCACCTCAACGAGGCCTAATTAGGCCTATTTCCTTGTAGCCTTTTGTAGAGACCTTTTGTCAATTCTTGCCCAAAATTATCAAAACACTCACCAAACCAATTAAGGATTTGGATACCCTTTTGGATTTTATGAAATATTCTACAATTTTTAGGGCTTGAAGGCCTTCGTACATAGGCTTCCTATAATCTACGCCTAATAGGGCTAAAAGACCTATTTCCTAGCACTAGACTGAATACTTGTTAGAAACTCACTCTAATGGATTGGTATGAAAAAAATCCTCATAACATGACTTGATGTGTTTATATCCTACCTATAAATGTACTTGTTCCATACAGTACTTCAAACCCCTTCTTATAACCTTCAATTTAGCATTGTCAAGCCTCTAACTGGCCACTCACAGCTTGCCTAGGGCTTGCCATTAAAAATAGTTGTTCAAAACTTCATGAATCCTAATCCTAGATATGTAAAGAATAATGTCTCCCCAAAAATATTCATCTACCCTCAGGAAGATCCCATGGTTAGATTTCATGGGGGAGCCATGAAATGACAAACTGGTCAGGACAGGACCAGGAAAACTACCAAAGCTTAAAAAATTTAATCAAGACCTTAAAAAAACTCTAATTTACTTTCTTACTAAATGAAAAACACTTAAAAATAACTCAAAAATACAAATCCACCACTAGTTCAAAGTATTCAACTCATATGATATCACTATCACAATGAAAAGCTCAGGTTCTTCACGAAACTTGAATTGTAGAGCTTCTTTCCATTCACTAACTTAGTTACAATGATGTCTACCTCAAATATTGAGCCTAAGATAGTCTTATATACCAAACTCCATGTTTTTAGGCCTTTTTGGTTACTCTCCCACTCCTACCTTTGATGGGATCCAATGTTGTCAAGCTGCATGCAACATTTGCCATTATTGCAAATGTTGTCATGACAACTTTGTAGCAACATTTGGCATCTTTGCCTTAATATCACCATCCTAACTTCTAGGACTTGTAATCCATGTAACTCAATGAACCAACTCCATTTATGGCCTTATGGCATCTTTCTAACATCTCACATGTGTTTATAACACATTAAAGACTCTAATCCAACCTTTAAGCTTCTAAGACTAAGCAATTTATAAACTACTAACAATGACTAATTGGTGACCTGAGTCCTAATGACTAACTCACCTAGTCCATAATTTCAATGACCTTCTAAGGTCTAAAATAAAATCACCCTACTCTAACTTGGCTAATTTCAGATACAAGCCAAAATAGCATAACTATGGAGGTTAGCCTAGGTGCTCCTGCACCATCCTCCCCAAAACAAAAGAGTTCAATCCACCCTTGGATTGAGTAAGGTAGGATCAATCCCCATCTTCTTAAACTTTGATTCTTTAACCTATACTACATCAGCATCAGTTTTTCAATGCCTCTTGATCAAATGTTCTTTGTAGTCCTTCTTCCTAGTCTTCTTGTAGACTCTAGTATCTAGTATACTGTCATCTTTCTTGACTCTTGCAGAAGGTAGTTGGAGTGCATCCACATCTTGGATGAATTCATTGAGGCTTTGATCCATCTCTAGTGGTGGTCCTTTGTAATGAACCAAGTCTTCAATATTAAAGATAGGGGATAGTCCGCAGTCTTCTGATAGCTCCACTCTAAAAGCATTGTTCCCATATTTTGCCAAGATAGGAGAGGGACCTATCCTCCTCATCTACAACTTATGAGGGACTCCCTTTTGAAGTCTAGACTTGTTTAGATGTACCATCACCAAGTCTCCCACATTGAAAAAAACTTCTCTTCTACTCTCATCCACCTTAGTCTTATGCTTCATGGTGTTCTCTATCAAATTCTTCCCAATTGTATCATGTATCTCTTGCATTACATAAGAAAACTCATCAACATATCCACTTCCCTTCACTCCATCCTTTAAGTCTCTTAGCTTATAGACTCCTCTAGGATGTAAGCCATATACCATTTCAAAAGGACTTTTCCTCGTGGATCTATTTATAGTATCATTGTATGCATACTCAGCTTGGCCAATCAACTGATCCCATTGTTGACCACACTCCTTGGTCAAGCATCTTAATAGATTTTCAAGGCTTCTATTGACAACCTTGGTTTGACCATCAGTTCGGAGATGGTATGTAGATCCAAAGGAAAAATTAGTGCCCAATCTCTACTAAAAAGTCTTCCAAAAATGACTCATAAACTTGGTGTCTCTATCTGACACAATGCTCATAGGTAACCCATGTATTCTTACTATCTCTTTGAAGAAGAGAGAGGCTATTTGGCTGGCATCATTAGTGGTCTTCCATGGCACAAAGTGAGCCATCTTGCTAAATATGTCCACAACTACATAAACACTATCCATGCCTTGTCTTGTCTTAGGTAACCCAACTACAAAATCCATACTCAAGCATTCCCATGGCCTAGTAGGAATAGGTAGTGGTTGATATAGGCCTGCATTTGAAGAAGTGCCCTTGGCCTTTTGAAACACTATGAAACTTTCCACATACCTCCTAACATAAAAATTCATCCTTGGCCAATAATAGAACCTTTGAAAAAAATCTTAGGTCTTAGTGATCCCAAAGTGACCACTCAATGCACCATTATGCTTTTCCTGAATCAAATTCTCTCTAATAGAGCCTCTAGGGACACATAACTGATTTCCCTTAAACAAAAGATCACTTTGCAAAGTGTATTCAACATATTTTCTATGGAAATGGTTCTTGTATTTAGTACATTTCTTATAAATGTCTGCAAAGTCTTCATCATCAACATATAGATCCTTGAAATGATGTATGCCCATGCTCTTCAGCTGGATTTCTTGGATGGTAAGAGCTCTTATACTCAAGGCATCTGCCACCTTGTTGAGTAATCCTTTCTTGTGCTTGTATTGAAAGTGTAAGCTTGTATGTATTCAACCCACTTCATGTACTTGTGACTCAATTTCTCTTGTGAATTCAGGAAACTAAGAACTTGATTGTCTGAATAAACTATGAATTCCTTGGGAAGAAAATAGTGCCTCCATTTCCTTAAAGCCTAAACCAATGCATACATCTCAAGTTCATAATAATATTACTTCTTCTTGGCTTGACTTAGCTTTTCTAAATGAAAAGCCACTGGTTTACCCTCTTGGCTTAAAATAGCTCCAATAGCCACATTGCTAGCATCACACTCTATGGTGAATAGATTCTCAAAGATTGGTAAGACTAAAACATGTTGGGTAGCTATATTTTCCTTCAATAACTCAAAGATCTTGTTAGCTTTCTCATTCCATACAAACTTAGTCTTCATTCCTCCTTTAATAGTGTCCAACATAGGAGCACAAATAACACTTAATTGCCTTATAAATTTCCTATAATATTGAGCAAGGCCATGAAAAATCCTTACCTCTATTGTTGTCCTTGGAGTAGGCCAATTTATGATGGCTTCCACTTTAGTAACATCCATTTTCAAATTACCATGTGATAGAACAAATCCAAGGTACACTAGCTCTGTCTTGATGAACTCACACTTCTCCTAGTTGATCATCAACTTCTCATCATGTAGCTTCTTGAAAATAGTCTCAAGGTGTTGAAGATTCTTGCCTCTTGTCTTTCTATAAATTAGTATATCATCAAGATATACCACCACAAATTTTCCAATGTAGTTTTTGAGGACTTCATTCATGAGCCTCATGAATGTGGAGGGGGCATTAGATAGTCCAAATGGTATGACAAGCCATTCATACAAACCTTCATTGGTTTTGAAGGCTGTTTTCCACTCATCTCCTTCATGTATTCTTATTTGGCGATAGCCACTCTTCAAGTCTATCTTGCTATAGTAATTAGCTTCACCTAAACAATCCATTAGGTCTTCAATCCTTGGGATAGGGAACCTATACCTAATGATTATCCCATTAATAGCCCTTGAATTAGTCCAAAGCCTCCAAGTTCCTCCTTTCTCAGGTACAAGGATAGTGGGTACGACACATGGGCTAATGCTCTTCCTAATGATACCTTGGTTTAGGAGTTCTTGTATTTGTCTAGAAATTTCCTCATTTTGTTGAGGGGTCATCTTGTAGGATACTTTATTGGGTAGGGTAGCTCCTGGTATCAAGTCTATCCTATGACTTATGGCTCTTTTAGGGGGTAAAGTTGATGGTTTTCCATCACTTACTATACCTTCATAAGTCTCCAGCATACTTTTCAACTCCTTAGGTAACTTTTTCTTTTTGGTTTCCTTACCTTCATCTACCTCTCTTGGCGTCAACACCAATGCAAAGCCAACTCCTTCACTCTCTTCCATGGCTTCTAAGAATTATTTTTCATTAACCATGAGCACATTAGGACCTATTGTCTTCACCTCTGCATACTCTAATAGTGATTGAATTTTAAAAGTCACATTGTCTTTCTTGAAAGTATAGGAATTCTTCACTCCATCATGCATGGCTTGGTGGTCAAATTGCCATGGTCTACCTAGGAGCAAGTGACATGCATCCATAGGTAACACATGTTGGCCTTTGTTTAGCCATGTGACCTTGTAAGGATTAGTGTGGGGTATCCTTGTCAACTTTAGCTTGCTGACTACCTCCTCTGACACAATATTGTTAGTAGACCCTAAGTCAATTATGGCTCTACATACTTTCCCCATCATCTTACACTTTATCCTAAAAAGGGACCTTCTTTGTCTTGGTTCCTCTTTAACCAACTTCTTGATCAAAGTTCTCCTCATCATGAGGTTCTCACCTTCCTCTGAATTTAATGGTACCTCAGGGTGTTTCTCTATTGCATTTGTATCCTCATGAACTAGATTAGTTCTCTTGTCACCTCCTTTGGAAGTACTACCCTTCTCTGGACACCTATAGGCAGGGTGTCCCATTTGATTGCAATGATAACATCTCATATTGGAAAAGTAGTTGCCTCTACCTTGTCCACCACTTATTCCTCTAGAGCTAGACCTCCTTCCTCTACCACCTCTACTAGAGCTTCCTTCTTTCTACTCACTATATTTGATTTCTCCTTGAGCCTTTGATTTAGAACTCCTTCCATCATAGCCACCTCTTTTTCCTCTACTATTTTGTCCTTTACCTCTACCTTTGGAGGTTTGTTCTTGTTTTCTTTTTCTTTTCTCCTCTATCTTCAAGGCCATTTGATAGCATTGGTGGATGGTTTTGAAGTTCACAAGACTCATGTCTTCTTGAATAGACCATTTGAGTCCATTCAAATACCTAGCTAGATTGATGCTTTCATCCTCAACCACTTTTGATCTTAAGCACAACTTTTGGAACTCCTCGGTGTATGCTTGGACATCCAAATCTTTTTGTCTAAGATTGTGTCTCCTCCTATGTAACTGAACTTCATAGCCATCAGGTAAGTAGGTCTACTTCACTTTAGTTACCATGCCCTTCCATGTAACTATAGGACCCTTTCCATCTTTTTCTCTTTCAGTTTGTACAAACTTCCACCATGTAAGTGTTGAACCTCTCAACCTTGACTTGGTCACCATAACTTTTTGGGCCTTTGAGATACCATCACATTCAAAGTGATTCTCAATGTTGTCTATCCAATCCATGATTGAATTTGGATCCATTTGTCCATTGAATAGTGGCACACCCTCCAAAGCTTTGCCACTTAAGGCCTTTAGTGCCTTCAAGAAGGGTTCTTTAGGAAGAACAAGGTCAAGGGTTGGAGCTTCCTCCTTCAATTCCAATTCCTTTTCCTTTCTTCTTTTTCTTCCTTCTGATCTATCTTATCTTTCACCTTATCAACTTTGTCTTGGACTTCACCCAAGAGTTTCTCCATTTGAGCCAATCTCTCTCTTAGCAACCTATTATCCTCTTCTTGTTCCTCCACCTTCTTGGCTAACTCAGCATTAGTCACCATGGTTTTATCTTCTATCAATCCCACTGATCTATTCTCTCCTACTGATTCAGTAGGCTACAACATCAACCATAAGCCTAATCAAAACAAGCTCGGATACCAATATGATGTGAGTGTTCCATGGTTTGCTTGCACAACTTCTATGAGACCTAGCTTCTCTCTATCAATGATCCTAATCTCCTCTAGGATCTCCAAAGGCTTAGATGATTAACTAATTCATTACCTAGCTCTTCTCTAAGAGCCTATCACCTTGTGCTTCACCTTGAAAGACTAACACCCTTTAGATACTTCACTTCTTATCCTACACTTAGAAGAATCTAAGTTCCATCTCCTCACAAACATCCAATTTCATTGCAGGGGTGCCAAAAATGTTAGAAGCATTCCCAATGCTTCCATTTGGATCCATTTAGAAGGATCTTCAAGCCCTTTTTCATCAGGTTCAAGATTTCACCTTGAGGAGGCCTAATTAGGACTATTTCCTTGTAGCCTTTTGCAGAGACCTTTTGTCAATTCTTGCCCAAAATTCTCAAAATAATTACAAAACCAATTAAGTATTTGGATACCCTTTTGGATTTTATGAAATATTCTACAAGTTTTAGGGCTTGATGGCCTCCGTACATAGGCTTCCTATAATCTAGGCCTAATAGGGCTAAAAGACCTATTTCCTAGGACTACACTGAATACTTGTTAGAAACTCACTCTAATAGATTTTTATGACCAAAATCCTCATAACATGACTTGATATGTTTATATCCCACCTGGAACTATAATTTTTTCATACACTACTTCAAACCCCTGCTTATAACCTTCAATTTAGCATTGTCAAGCCTCTAACCAGGCACTCACAGCTCGCCTAGTACTTGCCATTAAAAATAGTTTCTCGACACTTCATGACTCCTAGTCCTAGATATTTATATACTAATTTCTCCCCTAACATATTCACCTACCCTCAAGAAGATCCCATGGTTAGATTTCACGGGGGAGCCATGAAATGACAAACTGGTCAGGACAGGACCAGGAAAACTACTAAAGCTAAAAAAATTTAATCAAGACCTTAAAAAAAATCTAATATACTTTCTTACTAAATGAAAAACACTTAAAAATAACTCAAAAATACAAATACACTACTAGTTCAAAGTATTCAACTCATATGATATCACTGTCATAATGAAAAGCTCGGGTTATTCACACAACCGAAACTGCAGAGCTTCTTTCTATTCACTAACTTACTTACAATGATGTCTACCTTGAATATCAAGCCTGAGATAGTCTTAGGTACCATACTCCATGTTTTTAGGCCTTTTTGGTTACTCTCCCACTCCTACCTTTGAGGGGATCCAATGTTGTTGAGCTGCATGCAACATTTTCCATTATTGCAAATGTTGTCATGACAACTTTGTAACAACATTTGGCATCTTTTCCTTAATGTCACCATCCTAACTTCTAGGACCTCTAAGCCATGTAACTCGATGAACCAACTCCATTTATGGCCTTATGGCATCTTTCTAACATCTCACATGTGTTTAGAACACATTAAAGACTCTAATCCAACCTTTAAGCTTCTAAGACTAAGCAATTTAAAAACTACTAACAATGACTAATTGGTGACCTTAGTCCTAATGACTAACTCACCTAGTCCAAAATTGCAATGACCTTATAAGGTCTAAAATAAACTCACCCTACTCTGACTTGGATAATGTCAAATACAATTGAAAATAGCATAACTATGGAGGTTAGCCTAGGTGCTCTTGCACCAAGACACAAAGAAGAGGAAGTGGCATAAATGATTTCCTGGGTAAATGTTTCAACTGCTACGAAATTGGACATAGAGCTTTTGAATGTTTTGAGGGATCTAGTGAAGGTACTAGTAAAAAGGATCTAATGACACATGAGGATTAGGTAACTGGAGTTCTAGATGATAGTATGATAGAATGAGCTATGGAAGAATCCCTTATTCTTAGGATAGTTTTTATATAGAAGAGAAGATAGGAGATCAAACCTACATAAAGGAAGAATTTTTTTCAGAGTATATGAAAATAAGGGGGTAAGTAGAAGTACTGATAACTTGGTATCTGAAGAGATGGTAGAGAAACTTGATTTGAAGAGGCTTCAACATCCTTGTCCTTATAAGATAAGTTGGTTGGAAGATGATCATGTAGTTGAGGTGAAAGAGAAGTGCTTAGTGAACTTTATTATTATCCCTTTTAGAGATGAATTCCTATGTGATGTCTCATATATGATTGTTTGTCATGTTCTATTGGGTAGACCTTAGAACTTTGATAGAGGAGACATCTAGGATTGTATAAGGAACCTAGTTATTATAGATAAAATTGACTTGAAAACTAAATAGACACAATGAATAAATAAACAAACAAGAGGGAAAAGAAGAGCTAGTAGATAGTAATAAAAGTCTGATAATAAAACTAATTTGAAAATTTCCCTTAAAAATCTGAAAAGGAATTTAAATATAACATCATATTTAAATGCAAAATAAAAATAAAAATAAAATACCATTTTAATATTAACATACTCAAATGTAAACTAAAAGATGGAAAAATATATATAAATGAATTTTATTTATGTCTAAGGTGATATTAGGACATAGGGAAATTAATAAACTGATTAATTCTATAAAACCAACATTAGGACATTAACTAGATAATCATCAAAATAATTGCTACTCCAGGTGGAACTTTGTAATAAAAATTAGAAAAGTTATCTTACCATTCTTGTCTTGGATCATAAAGTCTGGGAATAAGGAAATTTTTTGTATGGATTCATGGAATGGTTTCCCTCCTTTAAATAATGATGCAAACCTTCAACAAGACAACCAAACACTATAGGAAGAATGGGGATTTCTGGTTCAAGATTACCTAATCATTAAACAAACCCCCATCTCAAATTCCTACCAATGTAAATATTTTTCAAATTTAGACTTACCAATAGATCAAAAAGAACATTTAATCTCAATCCTCTAGGATAGGGTGCTACATCTCTCCAATGAATCTGACTATCTTACCTGGGCATGCTAAAAATAGGAAAATAGACAATCAAGCAGGGATATTTATCTATTAGAGAGGAAGGTAGGAAAGATAATGCTAATATTTTGCATTATGTTGGAATGATTTTGTATTACCTAAGGGTGGTTAGCCTTGAAAAATAATATTCTCACCAGGATATAAGATTAAATTAAATATCAACCCTTCTTCCAATTGTTCTTTATACAAATGATGATAATGAACAAGGTTAGTAACCAAGAAATGAAAGGTATGTAGAAGTATTGGATCAATTATTATGTTGTCATTGATGTAAATCCTATCGAAATACTGATTTATGAAAGTTGTCATATCAATTTGAAATATGTGGTGTTGAGTCCTAAAATGGTTAATAAAGATAGAAGATGAAATGAAGAAGTGATGTTAAGTATGCGAGCTTAAATGGGAAATTGATGAATTAGTCTATGACAAGGTAATATTGATTTGATTGTTTTATATGATTTGATGAAGTGTTAGAAGGATGCACAAGATAGTTATACTTTTCGGTAATAAAGGATTTAAGATGTGAAATGAAAAGACAAGGAATCAATGTGTGCTACCGAGCTGGAAACGATTGTCATTAAGTAAAGATACTGGTCAGTTACAATTAATCGAGAAGGTAGACAAGAACTCATTAAAATATGACATCAAGTGAGAATATGGATTGATGTTGAAGATTCTAAGGAAGGAAAAAAGTTAGTAAATGAAATCAACATATCAAAAACATTAGGTACAAATAAATGGTGAAGATTTAATGATTGGTTTGAGATTCAAGAAAAGTTCAAGTTCCAAGGTGAAGATACAACTAGAAAGATTCATGAAACGTGTTACCAAGATATAGATACATTGAATTTGGATTGAGATTTGATTGAATCGATGAGATTAATTTAAGGAAACCCTAATTAATAGGATTAAGCAAAAAAAATTGTCTATATAAAGGATTATCAAGATGGTAATATTGTTTGTAGCCAGTGTAGATAGCCAAATAAGTACAAAAGGGTACACCGAGTAGAACAAAGCTGAAGAAAAGTGTGAATCAAGAGAAGGAAAGTGATAAGATGAAGAGTGAGTGCTAATCAACCAGAAAAGAAGAGTTTAAAGAAGACAAATGAGAAGAAAGGATATCTAACCAAGAAAAGGTAGTTGCATATTTTATCAGGCCATTTCATTGTTACTTTCTAACCAATGTAGCAGAAAATATCTTAACCGAGTGGATTTAACCGTCCTATTTATAAATACTTTGTAAGGAGGAATTATAATGAATGTACTAAGTCCTCTAATAAGGCCACTCATTATAGGGTGACAGATCTATTTGATCTTTGGTGAAAATCCCCCAACGACGTCACATATAGCAAATTTGTTTTGTAACCTTTAATATGTTTGACTCTTAACCGAGATCACTTTAGAAGAGTGAATTATTTATGGGTGATAATTTCCTCAGTGTTTTTTAACCAAATTTGGTTTCCACATTAAATACTGGAGTTAATGTTTGATTGAATATTTTCCATGTTATTTTATGGTTTTCACATGGATATTATTGTGGTCGGTTGAATGCTAAAATTTGATTATTAAGAATAGTTGTTGAAAAGGTTTTAAGGTTGAAAATTGTTAAGGGACCTGAGATAAATGATTCACCCCCCTCTCATTTATCTAACTGAATTCACATATCATCTTCTCATATAATATTCATTTGTACAAGCATGTTGGGCTTGGATTTAAAAGAAACTTCATTGGTTTTTTCCTCTATAGAACTCCTTAATAGATGTATTTAATAGTTGGTCATTACTCAATAAGGACTCCTTATTTTCTTCTATAATTTGGAAAGTATTCCCACCAATTCTTATATAGTTCATTTGGTCAGAATGGAATAGAGGGATCTACAGGAAGAATTAATCCTCAATAGATCAGGTGCTAGATAAGATTGAATCACCCTTTTTAGAATGTGTTAAGGATCATTTTGAAAGAGTGAAACATTTATCTCAAAATATAGTATGATCCTTAATAAAGAGCCTGTTATTTCCATTCCTTTTAAAGGTTGTTTAGTTCATAATATAGAAAAAAAGATTGAGATAAAAACTATCAAATGGAAACCACCAACATTTAGCTCTCTCAAGTTAAACTTTGTGTTGGCATAAATGATGCATAAATTGTTGAGTATTTACTGGTACAAGTTTGATCATAGGAAGATAAATTATTGTGTTTTCATTGATGTCAACTAAGTACTTTATTGGTGGACAATGAGATGATAAGTGTCTGAGTTGTTGAATCCTATGTGCAGTGAGTATGTGAATGAATTGGTGTGTGTGATTATTTTTGGAGACTCATGGATGTCTATAGATGAATTATGTATGATCGTACATGATAGGAACAAGGATGAAGTGAGTCATGATCTATTGAAGTGCAATGGGGAAGAAAGAAGAACATGTAATAATAGAAAGTGAATGATTTGATTATTCTATCAAATTGGTATGGATTCAAGTGTTGTGGTCATGATATGTTTATCTTGACTAGGATATGTTAGTAATACTATGATCACAAGTTGATTGGTGTACTAAAAGGCATAGTTTCAAGTGATAGAAGATCATTCTACGGAGGAAAAAAAATGTTTGAATGGGTTTGAATAGTTGATATTAGATCAGTGAGTGGTAATGACGCAGTCAGTTGCAGTGAATGTTTTCATGATCTAAGTTCCAAGGTGACGTGGAAGAATAGATTTGTAATGATGATTTGATGTTACATTATCCAATATTATTGTATATATAAATTTTTGGATGAGTTTTGGGAAGTCAAATAAAGTTTTATTATTCTTGTGTTAAATTGATGTGTGTGTTGGCAAGTTAACTATACTATTATATATGACTATGATTTCATGTTGTCATTATAGTGACAAAGTCATATGAAGTTTTGGAGTCAGTGAATAACTTAGAAGATCAGAAAATGACTAAGTATGGAAGATTGGACAGTCAATGAAGCACCAGATGAATAGAGCATTCGTGCACATGCATATGACTGAGTTTGGGTATGCGCCCTAGAAGATAAGATTTTGGTTATGTTATTAAGCTATGTTTAAGAGTGCATGATTAGATGAGTTAGTATGATGAAGATATACCAAGTTGAACACAGCTAGTGAGCGGCAGAACATAAAAAAGTATGCAGCCGACTGTTAGTACTTTGGTTAGCAGTTATAATATTTTTTTGTAAATGCTATGTGCCTATTGTATTTGTGTTGTAAACATGTTAATCTCATTGTATGTAAACACACTTGAGCCAATTCATTTGGAAGCATTGTATGTAATTAGTTATAGGCTGACTTAGTGAATAAGTTTTGTTTGCGCATATAAATAAGACATGCGCCTTCGTATTTGAGAATGGAATAAGATATATAGCTGAGAGAAGCATAGATAAAGTATGCAAAGAGTAGTTATAATGTTGTAGAGATTTACAAGAGGCTAAAGCATCAGCACATAGAAGGAACTGATCAGACAAGCAGTGTCACAACAATAGTTCACCTTATAGATATAGTGTGTATCTAATACTCAGAAGGTTGTAGCCTTCACCACTTGAGTAGTGAGCTCTAGGATAGCGTGTCCTCATCCCTAATAGGGTTAATTGTAAAAGACTCCTAACAGGGTCTAACCCTTGTCAAGGTCATTGTACTTAAGCATTGCAATGAAAACTCCTAATAGGTCTCAGGAACATTAACAGGTTCATAATTCAAACTGGGGTTTTTCCTTTGGCCAAGGTTTCCTCATAATCATATCTAGTGTTATGTGTTATGTGCTAATTACTTTACATGCTTTAATATTCAATTCAACAATTAAGTTATTGAGTTAAGTTTCAAGGATCAGAAACTAACTATTTAGAACATTGATTCATCCCCCCTACCCCTCAGTGTTCCCATTCCTAACAATTGGTATCATAGCTTTGGTCCTCTGAAGATGAGTTTAACCACTTAAGGAGATCATGGGTTCGAAAGAAGTGAAACATCTGGAGAAGAATATTGAAGTAGCTCTTGAAGACCTTGACAAATCTGAAAAAGAAATTGAAGAACTGAAATTAAAGGTTAGTGGTTCTCAAGTATTGATCAAGAAACTAAGAAAATATTTGAAGGATTGATCAAAGAGAAATTTAGGGAAAATGGTCAAAAAGATGAATGAGGAAAACACATCTCTGAAGGAGCAGATTGAAGAGTTGGATGAAAAGATATTTAACAATCAAGAATCCTATGAAGAACAGGTCAAAGAAAACAAGCAATTGGATGAAGAACTAAGGCAAGCAAACATGAAAATCTTGGAGTTAGAGAACAACAAAAAGAAATTGTAATCTGAATTAACTAAAGAAAAGAATCATATTGAAAAATTGCACACAAGAAAAAGATCTAATAGAGTCAAAGTTGTATTCACAGAATATCAAAGGAGATACCTTTGGTATTGGATTCAATGAAGCACAAAATCAAATCAATGATATACGAGGAGGAATGAAAGCATCGAAAGAATTTATAGAAGCCAAGAAGACTGAAGATCATACTAAAGATGAGTGCAAGCCAGTAAACAAAACTTGTTATGCCTATAACAAGAATGGTCACATAGCAAGAGATTGTAAAGAGGTAAGACCTTTCAATGGTTACTATTATTCATGCAATAAATTTGGTCATAGAGCTATGAATTGTAGATCAAATCAAAGAAGTCAGACTCAAAAAAATTAGATAAGTCATCCACAACAAAATGTTAGAAGTCCTCATAACATTACATGTCAAATATGTAATTATAATGGTCATCTAGTTAGACAATGCAAATTGGTAACTCACATCAATGCTCCAAGGAATATAAGGCCTCCAGTTATTTTTCACACTTGTAACAAGGGTGGACACATCTCTATGTTTTGTAGATCAAAAGTGTAAAGACAAGAAAGCCCTAATAAGTCTCAAGGATCAATTCTAGATGAATCTGGAGAAGTCAAGTTTGTGAAAGCCTCAGAAGATGCGAGCTTGATTTGGGCAGAAGTAAAGAAAGATAAGGTTGATGAGTATGTATTGAATGCATCTGAAATGGATGCACCCTCTACTTCTGGATGAATGAACCTCATGGTCATAGGGGGCATTAGATAAGCTCTAGACCCTTGCATGGCTGGTATACTCACCCTTAGAGTATGCACCTTTGGTTATAACTATTTGGAGACTAGTTGATGTAGTATGCAAGAGTGCACTACCTGATTGATAGTAGAAGAAAACATTGGAACTCTTTGTGGGATTATGTGTTTACGTGAAAAGCATTAATGGAGGAAATTTGATTTAAAGTCACCGGAGATCCATTATTCACACATTTGCATTAGAATTCAAGACTTTGGAGAGAACAAGAGATCAAAGCAGTTTGTGTTGGGAGATTGCAGTTGATTTCTTTAGTGAAAGGAAGTTAAGTTTGCGAAGCCCTAGTTCATATGCGACGGTTTAGAAACCCTTGAAAACCTATTTGAAGTGATTAATAAAGTAAGTTATGGCCACTCCAGTTTTTTTTATGTTGCTAAAAGGAAGAGATATATCTTTAAGAAGAATCCCTTCAATTCATTCTTAGATGACCTAGAAGGAGCATTCTCTAGGACTCCAATGGGAGTAATGCACGTAGAGGACATACACACATACATTTATTGCAAAAATGAACCAATAGGATTGAATAGAATAAGGTCACACTTAGAGACAATGATGAAACCTGAAAAAACATTCCTCGATGAGTTCACACACTTAGAGAATAACCCTACCATTGAGTATGCGATAGCTTATAAGTTTTATGAATCTAAATGGATTAAGATTCTATTGAGTAGAATTCATGATGAATTTTTTTGGATTGGTGAAATCCCTGTTCAAATAACTACTGATCTCATTCATGAGATGACAGGACTACCTGAGACCAACACCATCCTTCCCACTAGAAAGGATGTTAGGAAACTAGTGGAACAAGCTTGTAAGTCATGTAGTGATAAGCGCAGCATGACCATTGAGCCGATTGAGGAGAAATTTATATCAATCTTATGTCAATGATACTTGGATACAAGTTTCAACATGAAAATAGGGTAAATAGTGTGTCGGCAACCACTATTTTAGCAGCCATCAGAATTGTGAAGGAAGATGGAGACTTCAACTTGTGTGAGATCTTGCACGCACAGTTGATGGATAACATAAGGGTTATAAAACATGACAAGAGTAAGATATTTAGGTTTGGGTCACCAATCATCTATATGTACTTTCATATAGTTGGTAAAGTATTAGATATTTACCTTGACAAGAGTCTACCCACAATGCCTCAAATATCATTCAAGGCATCATTAGAGAGTACCTTAAGGGACTTCATGGACTTAGAAATAAAAACATTTAGAATAAGAATGCAAAGAAGGTTTAGGATACCTAAGAGAATAGTAGATAAGTACAAGGATACGATTTGTTTCATGGTTGAGATTGATATAACATGTATGGAAGCTTCAGAGCCTAGGACTAAGTGGATCCATCCACTTGGTTATGAAATGGAAGAATAGATTCTAGAAGCATATGCACAAGTCCTATTGTCAGTGCCCAAGGATCCTAATGAGCCAAGATGGGGCACTTATGAGGAGAAGACAAGACAAGTAGATGCAGTCTTGAACAGTGCTGCGACCAAGAGGAAAGCATCTAGGATCACCTCTAAGATACTAAAAATACATGGTGTCACTCAAGAAGACCTAGTTAAGGCAAGGGAAGCCAAGATTTCCATGCAACTTGAGAGCGCACCCTCTTTTGAAGTTAAAATAGATAAGACTGATGACCCTAAGGAGAAGAATTTGAAAATGAAAGAAAACAATCCTGCACCCACTCCTACTATTGATCTGGAGTCCACTCAAGAATCTCTTGAGCCAAGTAAGATGGATAAGAGGAAGAAGTAGACATCCATCTTCAAGATCCACAAGAAGCCAAGGTAGAAATATTCAACCACCTCTTGAGGTAGGATTCCTACCAAATCTAGAAGTGTTGAGAACAAGAGTGGTATATGAAGGAATGATTGATCAAATTTATAAGTTTTATGATATATATCATGAGATAGACAAATCTAAGATCCATAGCATGATAATCAGATATATGATTAAGTTCAAGAAGACAGTCTTGGAACTTAAGACAATAGTTCATGACCAAGTATGGAACATACTTGATTCATTGAAGAGACAAGCAATAGAAGAAGACTTTAAAATAAGGGAAAAGACCTTAGATGATAACCTTCTAGTATGTTCAGTTGAGGAGAAATTTATTTTTTTGGAATTGGGAAAGCCTCACCCTAGAACCAAGATAAGAACCTTGCAGATCATGAATAAGGACTATGAGTTGGTTGCCAAGGAAATTGAAAAAGCATTTGAGAAGGTATTTCTGGAACAATGCATGCATCCATCATCCAAGCTTGCAACCAAAGTTCCTAATGAGCAAGTAAAAGAAGATGAGATCCCAAATGTACCTATGATAGGTCCACAAGACTCTGCACCTATGCCTAAAACACAAGATGACATAATTATGATTGATAATGTAGAAATATCAATGGCGGCCACAAACAAGGACTTGGATAAGTTTGAGGAAGCATTTGTGAGCATTGAATAAGTAGAAATTTTATGCGCTAAAGAAATTCCCAAGCAGCAAGGAGAAGTTCAGAGTGAAGACATAACTAGACAAGAAGAAGAAAAGGAGAAAGAAGAAGAAAAGGAAAAATAAGAAGAAAAAGAGAAAGAAGAAGAAGAAAAGGAAAATGAGCCTGTAGATGAGCTCTTTGTTTAAATTCCTATGAAGGTAAAGACATAAGTTATGGACAACAAACCTCTCACTCCCATGCCATCAATGTCATTATTGTCAAGTTTGACTCCTGACACAACAAGTCTAGACTCATGGGGAGAAGAAGACCAGATAAAGATTAGTGTACTAGCAATGGAGAAAGCGAAGGAGAAACAAGTCATGAGGAATCGATTGTTTGTTGAATCAGTCAACATCCTAAACAACCTACTACTAGAGGAAAAGAGGGTAATAAAAGTTCATTCAGTGGATGATGACAGTACCATCCTAACAAGTTTCAAAGAAAACTTTTCTAGCCTAGAAGAATCTGCATCCAAGGTTGCAGAAGAAACATATCTTAAAAAGAGGCTAAGTGAATTGATAGGTAACTTCACACTTGACCTTAGTTCTTTAAAAGTTGGTCAATCTTTGTTGAAGGAGATTGTAGCTAAAGGAAGAAAGATCATAGCCGATTGTATGGATAAGGACAAACTAACTACAGACCTCTCAAAGAAGATTCAGGAAGTTGAATCAATGATGGAAGTAGTAAGGAAATCAGTGGAAGATCCCTCCATAAATGTAAACATGTGAAATAATGTCTATCAAGGTCAGTTAGACAAAATTGAGAAGGAAGAAAAAGAAATGGCTAAAATAAGGGCTAGGAAAACTTAGTTAAGGAATGCACTTGCACCCTCTTTAGATGTGCTAAATCAGAATATCAAGGAGATTAATGCCACAATGGTGACATATGATCAAGGTTTGAAATCAGAGTTGGAGAAGATGGAGAAGTTAACTTATTATTTGTGCATCCATCTCCAGATAATAAATGCACTAAAGGCATTTTGGCAACAAGAAATTGCAAACCTTCAAATTGCATATCCAGATGTATTCACTATGTAAGTACTTGTAGTATTATTTTTTGAGAACCTTTGTCATTAATGTCAAAGGGAGAGTAAAGTATATAGTAAGAGGGAGAAAAGGGAGGATATGGAGTTGTGTATATAATGTAAAGGGGATTAGAGTATATAGTAGAAGGGAGATATAAGATAAGAGTATATGTTAGAAAGTTTTTTGTGTAAGAAATACAGTTTAGTAACTTCGCCATATTCCTTTGTTGCTATTAATGATAAAGGGGGAGATTGTTGGCAAGTTGAATATATACTATTGTATATGACTATGATTTAGTGTTTTCATTATGGAAACAAATGCATATGACTTTTTGGAGTCAACGCATAACTTAGAAGATCAAAAATTGACTAAGTATGGAAGAATTTATAGTTAGTGAAGCACTAGATGAACATAGCATCAACACATGTACGTATGACTGAGTTTGGGTATGCACCCTGGAAGATAAGCTTTTGGTTATGTTATTAATCTATGGTTAAGAGTGCATGATCAGATGAGTTAGTATGATGAAGATACAATGAGTTGAAGTAACACAGATAGTGAGCAGCAGAACAAAATAGAACATGTAGCCCACTATTAGTATTTTGGTTAGCAGTTATAATATTGTTTTGTAAAGGATAAGCACCTATTATATTTTTGTTGTAAAAATGTTAATCTCATTGTATGTAAACACACTTGATCCAATTCTTTTGGAAGCATTGTATGTAATTAGTTATAGGCCGACTTAGTGAATAAGTTTTATTTGCACACATAAATAAGGCATGCGCCTTTGTATTTGAGAATGGAATAAGATATAGAGTTGATAGAAGTAGATTAGAAGTATGCAAAGAGTAGTTAGAATGTTGTAGATCTTTAAAAGAGGCTAAAGCATCAGTGCACAAAAGGAATTGATTAGACAAGTAGTGTCACAGTAGCAGTTCACCTTGTAGATATAGTATGTATCTGATACTCAAAAAGGTTGTAGCCTTCACCACTTGAGAAGTGAGCTCTAGGAAAGTGTGTCCTCACCCCTAATAGGGTTAATTGTAAAAGACTCCTAACAGGGTCTGACCCTTGACAAGGTCATTGTACTTAAGAATTGTAATGACAACTACTAATAGGGCTAAGGAACATTAATAGGTTCATAATACACAAGTACAATTATTAGTGGGTATTAATTCCCACCGGGGTTTTTCTTTGGCCAAGGTTTCCCCGTAATCATATTTGGTTTTATGTGTTATGTGTTGATTACTTAAAACATGGTTTAATATTTAGTTCATAAATTAATTTATTGAGTTAAGTTTTAAGGATCAAAAAGTAATTATATAGAACACTGATTCACCCCCCCCCCCCCCCCCCGCTCTCAATGTTCCCATTCCTAACAATGTGATGAATCTTGAGGCTAAACTGAATTTGTAATTGTATGTTATAAATTGATAATATGTTTTATGGGTCAAGGATTGAGTGTGAATGATTGAAATTTAATTTAATACATTTTATAAGTTGGCTAAGGCTCTAATGAGCATGCAATGTATTTGTATGTAAATTGGTGAATTATGCAAGAGTAGATTATGGATACGAAGGTACGGTTGAGTGAAGAGTGAAGATTATCTGAAAGATAAGAAGTGTTTATGCTTAATTGGATCTAAATAAGAAGCAAAGAAGTGCTACACCGAAATAATTATACTTGTTAAATCATAATAGTTTCTACAATAGAACACCTCTACCGATTAGATTTTAAAAATCTTATTTGTAAATCCTTTAACTAGGTGAGTCTTTAACTAGGGTTTGAAATCCTTTAACGAGGTTACTCCTAATAGGGGAAATCTCCTAACATGCATAGAGTTAAATCCCTCAATTGGGTGACTCCTAATAAGGTCTTCTCCTAACTACGCATCATTATAAGATCCTTACAGGGCTAGACCTTTAACATGGCACATTTTAGAAGAGTGCAAATTATTAGTAGGTGCTAATTCCCATTGTGGTTTTTTCCCTTAGTCAGGGTTTCCATGAGAAAAAATATTGGTGTCACTTTGTTGCATGTTTTAATGGTTGTTTGGTTAGTTTATTTAACACATGCATAAAGTTTCAAGTTGATGAATGTGGTTAAATTTATTGAATGAATTATGAAAAGTTTCAGATTTGATAGATTACTGATTCAGCCCCCATCCCCCTCTTAGTAATATTGGACCTTATAGTATTAATAATTGATATGAGAGCTCTTGGTCCTCTTTGTGGTAAGATTAATAACTTAAAGAAAAGATCCAATGATTAGGAAGGAAGGTCCTAAGTTCACAAGGGATAACTACACAATATGGAGTGACCAGATGAAGATATATAAAAAAAGTATGGGGCCACGATTCTGGAATCATGATGAGATCAAATATGTTGTTCCTGTTGGGAATATTACTACAAATAAATTGAAGGAATAGTAGGAGAATATGCAAGCATTCCAGAGGGTATAGTAAGTACTCTATCTAACACTGAATATATTGATATACATGGTTTAGAAACTACTCATGAGGTTTGGGAGAATATTAAACTAATCTATGGTGGAGACAAGCATGTGCAAAAATATAGGGAAGATAGTTTGAAGGAAAAATATGATGACATGAAAATGGCTGAAGGAGAAAACATTGATCAATATGGTCAAAGGATAAAATAAGTTGTAGGATCTATCAAGAGGGCTGGTGGTACAATTGAAGAAGAATATGTGGTAAGTATAATGCTAAGGACTTTACTACATTCTTATGACATTAGAGTGTCTATCATTAATAAATTGAGAGCAATAGATAATGTCTCTATTGATGGTTTGATTGGTAAGATTACTTCTTTTGATTTGAGTAATTTTGATAATACTGTTCCTATAGTTTAAATAAATTTTAAGGCCTCTTTTTTATTAGCATTAGATAAGAAGGAAAAATAGATAACTCATGAATCTACCTGCACACCAATTTATTCTAGGGATGTTGAATCTATAATTGATGAAGAAAAGAAGCAAGTATAACTTGAACCTTTACTTGAAAGAAGACTTCCTAGAGGTACCAAAATAAAAAAGGCAACTTACCTCTAAAGTGTTTGTCATGTAACAAGATTAGACATATTACTCCTAGGTGTCCTAGTGGTGAACATAATGAAAAATTTAGAAGATTCAAGGAAAAAGGAAAGAAATAGTATTGCATTGTAGTGGATGCAGGGGTGTCTGATGAGGATTCAAAAGATAATGAAGAAGAGGAAATTATAGTTTTTGCAGTGGAAAAGGACATTGTAGAAGGTTAAAAGGCCTTAGTTTCTCACATGGATCAGGACAATGAGTGGGTCATTGACAATGGATACTCTCATGACATGACCGGTAACATAAGTAAGTTCATTAAGATTGACAAATTTGATAGTGGTGTGGTTAGGTTTGGTAACAATACACCCTAATTGGTTGAAGGGAAAAGGTAAAATTTCTTTCAATGGTAAGAGTAATATTGATGGTGTCTATTTTGTAGAAGGTCTAACACATAACTTGTTGAGTGTGGGTCAGTTGAATGAAAAGGGTTATAGACTTGAGCTCAAAGGAGGTGTATGCATGATACTTGGATGATCATGTGATCTAATTACAATCGGTTGGAAGACTAAAGATAAATTTTTTTTTGGAATACTAGCATACATATTTATTTGGTTGCTAGAGTTGATGATAGTTGGTAGTAGCATAGAAGGTTATATCATGTGAACTCTGATAGTTTGGACAAGGTTAGTAAGATGAATGCAGTTAGAGGTTTTCCATAATTAGTTAAACCAAACAACATGGTGCGTAAGAAATGTCAATTGGGTAAGTTAACAAATTCTACTTTTAGTAGCAAGTCATTTTCATGAAAGAATATACTAGACTTAGTGCATACTGATCTGTGTGGTCCTATGAGGATAAAAAGTTATAATGGTGATACATATTTCATATTGTTTACAGATGACTACTAAAGAATGATGTGGGTGACTTTGTTGAGGGATAAGTTTGAATATTTCTACAAGTTCAAAGTTTTTAGAGAACTTGTTGAGAAAGAAATAGGTAAAAGCTTGAAGTGATTAAGATTAGACAGAGGAGGAGAGTTTACTTCATTGGACTTTGTTCAATATTCTGTGAAGAATGGAATCAAGAGACAAATGTCAGCACCAAGAAAACCTTAGTAAAATAGATTTGTTAAAAGGAGGAACAAAACTATAGTTGATGTTGCCAGGCTAATGATGATTCAAGGTGATGTACCTAAGATGTATTAGAGAGAATAAATTATCACTTTAGTATATACATTGAACCAAGTATGATGCAAGAGCATCAAGGCTGTAAGAGCAATCTTGCATCACCCAAAAATATTTCTAGTTTCTTTTCAATAAGGGCTATCTTGTGCAGAGCTTCTATTTTTGGAAATTTACTATTTTTAGTAAGTTTTTCGTTCATTCTTAGAATGGTCTATTTTCTTCCCTGGAGGTTCATTTTGGTTATATCAGCCTGCCAGTAAAGTTTCATTGCCAGATCAAGTCTAGTTTTGAAGATATTGAAAATTTTTGGTATTGGTAGCAGGGTACAAAAACTTCAAACTCAATTTTGAAGTCTTTAGAGGCCACGAATGAGGTTGAAACTTCGGCTGAATGAAGCTTGCTTCATTCAAGTGTTGTAGAGAACTTCACACCCTTTTCGAACTGGGGTCATAATAGTCAATCGGGTCAACGGGTAATGACTTATGGTCTCCGGAAGTTGGGTCACCTGAAATGGTGAAAAATGATTTTCCTTCAAAATTTTTGTTTGGGTTTCAAAAGTTATTTTGAGCTGACTTTGATGTAATAAATTGTAAACTAAAATAATTCTAAGTTTGGTTGGCCTTATTGGCTAAAAATTCTGGAACCTTCTCTGGCGGTGGAAAATTGCCTATATAAGGAAGGTTGTAGTGTTGTCTTAGGTAGTTCAGGGTAGTTCAGAGTAGTTCTGAATAATCATTTGAGGCTTTGTCCCTTAGAATATTGTAAGGAAGATGCCCATGTGGCTTTGCATATTGTAATTCCACATTTGTGGAGATAATAAGAAGCCCATTTTTTGTTCTTGCAAATTGTTGTTGTTCTCTGTTTCTGTTATGTGTTTGTGGTATTAAGGGGAGCACCCTTCATCAAGTGGTATCAGAGTGGGAGTTCCTAAGTGTGTAAACAGATCACTAATTGTGAGGTAGTTTGCACCAGGACTGTGGTTAGGGTTTCAGCGATAAGCACGAAAATGCCTCCATGAAGGGAACATGGCGGAAGAGCTAGTGTTGTAACACCTAAGGTTAGGGCATTGCAGAGATAAGTGCAAGCATTGCAAGAGGAGATTCACTGAGGAATGAATCTTAATGTTAGAGACAAAAGCGAGGATGAAGCCGAGGGAGAAGGAAATGTTGATAAGGAAGAATAAGTCAAAATTTTGAATCAAGAGGAAGAAAGACTTTTCTGGGCCATTTCCAAGATCGGGAAAAGACCTAAGAGTGAGGTTCCTACATTTTTAGGAAATCTTAACCTAGAGGAATTGATCGACTGGATCAATGAATGTGAAGAATATTTTGAGTATGAAGATATTGAGGATCTTGATAGGGTCAAATTTGCGAAGGCCAGACTGAAGGGTCATGCAAAGATCTGGTGGCAAGAGATTCAATTAGAGCGAAATAGAAGAGGAAAGAATAAAATCACAAGATGGGACTGGATGGTGGATAAATTGAAGTGACAGTTCATTCCTATTGATTATGAGCTTGACCTACTGAAGAAAATGCAAAGTTTGAAGCAAGCAGGAAGATCTGTTCAGGAGTATACGGAGGAGTTCTATTGAATCCTCATCAGAACAGGCCATGCAGAAGCTGATAAGGAAAAAGTTGCATGTTACCTTAATGGGTTGAGGCCGAGCATTCAGGAGGAGCTGAATCTGGTTTGAATGAATAGTATTGAAGATGCATACTAGTTTTCCCTAAAAGTAAAAGAAAAGTTGAAAAAGAAGTTCGAGAGAAAACAAAATGGAAGAGGTCGTGGTGGATGATATGGTGGATTGTCATATGGAGGCCGAAATGAAGGTCTGAAAAAGAAGGATGAGACCAGTAGCAGTCAGAATCATAGAGGAAATAATTCCAATTGCTTCTAGGATCAGATTAATAGAGATCAGAGAGGAAGAGGAAGAGGACAAGGACCTGGAAGAGGAGGCTTCCGTGGAACATGTTTTCACTGTGGAGAAGAAGGTCATAGGGCATATGAATGTCCTCAATTCCAAGGAAGGATAGACAGGAGAAACAAAGGCCAGGCCAGAGTTGCACATGTAGATGAAGATGCTAGATCATCACATTCTGAAGATGCTAAGAGAGGAGAAATGTTGATTAATAGAAGAGTCTTGCTGAGTGGTGAGAATGAACCTGAGCAAAGGAGAAGCCTATTTCACACTAGATGCAAGTGTGAAGGTAAGTGTTGTGATGTGATTATTGATAGTGGAAGCACTGACAATTTGGTGTCAAAAGAGATGGCGACAAAGTTGAAGCTCAAGAGACAGAAACACCCACATCCATATCGGATTGCCTGGGTGCAGGATGACCACAAGGTCATGGTCAATGAGCAATGCCTAGTGAAGTTCAAGATTGGCAGATACCATGATGAGGTACTATGTGATATTATATCTATGGATGCATGTCATATGTTGTTGGGTAAACCATGGCAGTTTGACAGGTGTGTTGTACATGATGGTCGTGCAAATACCTATTCCTTGAAAAAGGATGGAGTGTGACATAAGCTAAAGTCATTGAATGAAAAAAAATAAAAGGTATGTGGTAGTGCAATAATAAATTTTGTTGATGGAAGAAAATTCCTAGATGGTATGAGGCATGAGCATGTGTGTTTTTCTTTAATTTCAAAAGTTGGTAAAGAGGAGGTAGAGGATGTACCTGTAGAGGTTGTAGATTTGTTGAATGAGTTTTAGGATATTGTACCTAATAATGTACCTAATGGATTACCACCGGTCAGGAAGATCGGTCATCAGATGGATTTGATTCTAGGAGCTAGTTTTCCAAACAAGGCAGCACACAGAATGACACCAGCAGAAAGTGAAGAGTTGAACAGACAAGTACATGAGTTGTTATAGAAGGGATTGATTCAAGAGAGCCTGAGTCCATGTGTTGTACCAGTAGTATTAGCACCAAAGAAAAATTGAGAATGGAGGATGTGTACAAATTATAGAGCAATAAACAACATCACAATCAAGTATAGGTTTCCATTGCCACAAATGGATGATATTATGGATTGTTTGAGTGGAGCTATGTATTTTTCAAAGATAGATCTGAAGAGTGGATATCACCAGATTTGGATTAGAGAAGGAGATGAATGGAAGAATGCCTTCAAGACAAAGGAAGGACTGTATGAGTGGTTAGTCATAGCTTTTGGGCTAACCAATGCACCGAGCACTTTCATGTGGCTCATGAATGAGGTTCTGAAAGAATTTCTGGGTAAGTTTGTCATTGTTTACCTAGATGATATTTTGATCTTTAGTAAGACATTGGAAGACCATATGACACATATTCATATGGTGTTTGAGAAGCTGAGAGAAGAGAAATTGTTAATAAATTTGAAGAAGTGCAATTTTGTGAATAAGGAGTTAGTGTATTTGGGATTTGTGGTTTCAGTAGAAGGCCTAAAAATGGACCCAAAGAAAGTACAGGCTATCCTTGAATGGCCTACTCCAAGGAGTGCTACTGAGGTAAGATCTTTTCATGGTTTGGATATTTTTTACAAAAATTTTATCAGAAATTTTAGCAGTATTTGTGGACCCTTGACTGAAACAATGAGAGGGGATAGAAAAGAGTTCAAGTGGACTAATGGGGCAGATAAGAGTTTTAAACTATTGAAATAGAAAGTTATAGAACAGCCTATTTTAGCACTTCCAGATTTTAATAAGTTGTTTCAAGTAGACTGTGATGCTAGTGGTACTGCAATAGGAGTTGTTATGAGCCAATAAGGTAAACCTATTTCTTATTTTAGTGAGAAGTTGAATGATGCCAAGAGAAAATATTATGTTTATGATTAGGAATTTTATGCTATAGTTCAGGCATTGAAGAAGTGGAGACACTATCTGCTTCCTAAGAAGTTTGTTTTGTATACTAATCATCAAGCTTTGCAATATTTGAATAGTCAAGGAAAGTTTAATCAAAGGCATTTGAAATGAGTTGAGTTTTTGCAGAGTTATACATTTGTTTTGAAACACAAAAGTGGAAATTCTAACAGGGTTGCATATGCACTTAGTAGAAGGCAACTATTGCTGACAGAGATGCAGATTGAGGTGGTTGGGTTCAAGGAACTCAAGAATTTGTATCCAAAGGAACTTGATTTTGGTGAAGCTTGGAAAGATTGTAAAGAACCTGTTACTCTAGACAGAATGAAGTGGTTGAATTTCATCATTCATGATGAAATGCTCTTCAGAGGGAGTTAGTTGTGCATTCCAAGAAGTTCTACGAGGGAGAATCTCATCAAGGAGAAGCATAGAGGAGGATTGGCTGGACATTTTGGTTGTGATAAAACCCTTGCTTTGGTTAGTGAGAATTATTATTGGCCACAGTTGCAGCAAGATGTCAAGAAGTTTGTACAGAGTTGCAGAGTGTGTCACATGGTGAAAGGAGTGAAGCAGAATACAGGGTTGTATCAGCCATTACCTGTACCAGAGAAGCCATGGGATGATATAAGTATTGATTTTGTTCTTGGTTTGCCAAGGACTCAACGGGGACATGATTCAATTTTTGTGGTAGTTGATAGATTTTCAAAGATGACACATTTTATTCCCTGAAAGAAGACTAATGATGTTGTTCATGTAGCAAAATTGTTTTTCAGAGAAGTGGTGAGACTACATGGTTTGCCAAAGAGTATAGTTTCAGATCGAGACACTAAGTTTGTTGGATATTTCTAGCATACATTGTGGAAGAAGTTAAAGATAGATTTGAAGTTTAGTTCATCACATCATGCACAGACTGATGGACAGACAAAGGTGGTGAATAGGAGTTTGGGGAATTTGCTGAGATGTTTGGTTGGAGATAAGCCAACAAGATGGGATTTGATTTTACCACAGGTGGAGTTTGCATACAATAATTCTGTCAATAGGAGCACTAGTAAATCACCTTTCCAGATTGTATATGGAAGTAGTCCCAGAAATGCTTCAAAGTTGAGGAAGATAGATAAAGGAGAAATAAGTAGTGCTGAAGCTGAGGATTTTGTAGAACACTTGAAGAACATCCATGAGGAGGTGAGGAAGCATATTACCAAGATGAATGCATGGTATAAGGCTAAGGTAGATGAAAAAAGAAGGCATAAGGAATTTCAGGTTGGAGATGAAGTCATGGTTCATTTGTGGAAGGAGCGATTTCCAGTTGGTACATATAACAAGTTGAAAATTAAGAAATTTGGGCCATGTAAGATACTGAAGAAGCATGATTAAGGAATGCATATGAGGTAGAATTTCCTACTAAACTGAATATTTCACCAGTGTTTAACATTTCAAATTTGACAGAGTATCATGAAGGAGGTGTTGAAGATGAGATCATAGCAGCATAGTGGAGTATTCCAACAACTATTTCAGCTACTAAGGAGATTGAGGATATACTAGATAGTCATGGACGTAGAAGCACAAGGAACATGACATATGAAGAATATCTAGTCAAATGGAAAGGATGACCTATTGAAGATTCATCATGGCTGACAAAGGAGGAGGTTAACCGTCTTGGTTTTCCTCTACAGACCCGAGTCGTGACAGGTTCACTTCTCAAATTACCTCGGGTGTCTGATGCAGGAGCATCCTGGGTGTAAGAGTAATCTTTCATCACCCAAAAATATTTCTAGTTTCTTTTCAATAAGGGCTATCTTGTGTAGAGCTTCTATTTTTGAAAATTTACTATTTTTAGTAAGTTTTTCATTCATGCTCAAAATGGTCTATTTTCTTCCCCGGAGGTTCATTTTGGTTATATCAGCTTGCCAGTAAAGTTTCATTCCTAGATCAAGTCTAGTTTTGAAGATATTGAATTTTTTTGGTATTGGTAGCAGGGTACAAAAACTTCGAACTCAGTTTTGAAGGCTTTAGAGGCCCCAGATGAGGTTGAAACTTTGGCAAAATGAAGCTTGCTTCATTCAGGTGTTGTATAACACTTCACACCCTTTCTGAAATGGGGTCATAATAGTCAATCGGGTCAACGGGTGATGACTTATGGTCCACGGAAGTTGGGTCACTTGAAATGGTGGAAAATGATTTTCCCTCAAAAATTTTGTTTGGGTTTCAGAAGTTATTTTGAGTTGACTTTGATGTAATAAATTGTAAAATAAAATAATTCTAATTTTGGTCGGCCTTATTGGCTAAAAATTCTGGAACCTTCTCTGGCGGTGGAAAATTGCCTATATAAAGAATGTTGTAGTGTTGTCTTAGGCAGTTCAGGGCAGTTCAGAGTAGTTTTGGGTAATCATTTGAGGCTTTGTCCCTCAGAATATTGTAAGGAAGATGCCCATGTAGCTTTGCATATTGTAATTTTGAAAGTTTGTAATTCCACATTTGTGGAGATAATAAGAAGCCCATTTTCTATTCTTGCAAATTGTTGTTGTTCTCTATTTCTATTATGTGTTGTGGTATTAAGGGGAGCACCCTTCATCAAAGCATTAGTGAAGAGTGAAAGTGCATGAAGTTGGGTGCCAATTTGACAGAAGTCTTGTAGAATTGAAAGATGCCACTTGAAACGGGCACCCATTTTAGGTTCGGGCACCCAATCCAAAATTTAAAAAATGGGTGCCCCTTTTTTATCAAAATGGGTGGCCATTTCTAAATTTTTTTATTTTTTTATTACTAAAAATGCATTTTAACACTTCGATTGTTTTTTTAAAGAAATGGGTGCCCATTTTTTGAATTTTAAATAACGGGTACCCGTTTCTTAAGACATGAGCGAGAATTAGACATCCACCTTGAATTTCATTTCAAAATAGGTTTTGTTTAGGCTTGGTGAAACCAAGCCTATGCCTTGACCTCCAAATATTTGGTTAAGCCAATAGAATGCCAGATTTCTGCCTTACAGTAATTTTTTGATGGCCTTCCTAATCATATTATTTTACAAAACAAAAACCCATTAGAGCTCTCACTGTCTTGATTTCAGAAATATAAATTTTATAGTGAAGCAATTATTTTTACTATTTTTTCATTATTTATTAGTTAAAAGTGGTATGTAAATGTAAAATAGTGAGGTTCACTAAAACTTTAATAAATTTTTTATTTTTAGATTTTTAACAAACTAAATTATATGACATCAATCTACTTACAATTCTCTTGAAGATTGAAAAAAAAGAATTTTGAAAAATTATGAAATTTTTATCAAATTATGGTGGTCATACACCAGAGGTTTTGAAAATGTGTTTTATAGTCAATTAAAAATTAATTAAAAAAATATATTAAATAAAAAATAAGAAAAAATATGCTCATCAATATTTGGTGACTTAGGTAGATTTCCCCAGAAGAATTTGCAAAAATTAATTAATTTAGGTCAAAATATGGTGGTCGTACATGGCTATGGTATGGTCCTGAAACAGGCATTTTGGAAACATGATTTTTAAACATTCCTAATAAAATGCAATTTATACCATTTTGGTATTTAAATAAATAACATATTTGAAAAGTAGACTTCGAGGACTACATTTTATTATGCTAAATTTTTTCGAGATTCAATCTCTAAGTGCCTCAAATTTAGACATCAATTGACAAGAAATTTGAAAAAAAAGGGAAAACACTTCCACTTTTTGCCCATAAGTGGGACTCAACTTCTTGCAGCCACCCAAGAAAGGAATTAGTAAGACACCTTATGAATTATGGTGTGGACATTCACCTAGTGTCAAATATTTCAAATTTTTTGGTAGTAGATGTTGTATGAAAAGAGATGATTTCACTAGAAAGTTTGATCCTAAGAGTGATGAAGGTATTTTACTAGGATATTCTACTAAAAAAAAGGTCTATAAGTGTTTCAATAAAAGTATTAACAAGATGGTTGAAAGTGAAAATTTGAAGATGGATTATTATCTAGAGAAATATGATGAAACAAGAAAGAAAGAACTAGAAAATGATCGGGAGTTTATGTATGCACAACCACAAGATCAAGAAACTATTGAAAAGAACAATGAGGAAGAAGTGGTTCAACTGGTGGAACAAGAAGAAGAATCACCTAGACTTGAACCTTTTATTCCAAGGTATGTGAAATTGAATTATCGTATTGGTCAGATAATTGGTGATAAAGATTCAAGAGTGCAAACTAAAAGGAAGATCAAAGAAATTACATGTCTTATTTTTAAAGTTTGAGCCTAAAACTACGAAGGAAACCTTGAAGAGTGAAGATTGGAAAAAGGAAATGGAAGAAGAGCTTGATCAGATTGAGAAGAATGATACATGGACACTTGTTCCTATACCAATAGATAAAAATGTGATCGGTACAAAGTGGGTTTTTAGGAACAAATTGAATGAAGATGGAGAAGTGGTTCATAATAAGGAAAGACTTGCGTGTAAGGGCTATGCACAAGATGAATGATTAAACTATGGAGAGACATTTTATTGCGTGGAAATAATTGAAGGGGTAATAATTTTACTTTATTATGATACCTATAAGAAGTTTAAATTTTTTCAAATGGATGTGAAATCTTCTTTTCTAAATGGGATTCTTGAAGAAGAGGTTTACATAGAAAAACTAGATGGGTTTATATTTACAAAGGATAAGGATATGGTGTGTAATATACAAAAGGCATTGTATGGACTGAAACAAGCACCTAGAGCATGGTATGAAAGATTACACTCTTATCTCATCAACATTGATTTCATAAGAACAAGTGAAGATACCAATGTGAAGTTGAAGGTTGAAAGTGATAATATACTTTTAGATGACATGTTTTTTGATGACATAATCTTTGGAGGAAATGATGAAATGAGTTTGGAATTTACTAAGGAGATGAAGAATGAGTTTGAGATGTCAATGAAAGGAGAAATTAAGCTCTTTATTAGACAACAAGTTTCACAGCTAAAGGATGGTATCTATATCTGTTTGTCCAAGTACATAAAGGAAGTGTTGAAGACTTTTGGTGTGGAAGATTCAGAGCCAATTGGAACCCCCATGGTGATAGGATGGAAGCTATCTAAGGATTAAGAGTAAAGTGTAGTGGATGGAACTCTATACAAATCCATGATTGATAAGTTATAATATGTTGTTCATAGTAGACCAAACATTGCACAAGTAGTCTAAAAAGTAGCCACATTTCAAGCTAATCTTAAGGAATCTCATATGGTAGTAATGAAGAGAATATTCAGGTACTTGAAAAGGACAAAAGACTATGGTCTTTGGTACTCTCACAAAGGTGATTTCTCTTTGAGTTTTTTTATTGATTCAGATTTGATAAGAAACATTGATGATAGAAAGAGTACAAGTGGATGAACATTCTTTCTAGGAGGAAGACTTGTGTCATGGACAAGTAAGAAGAAAAATTGCATCTCCCAATCGACTGCAGAAGATGAGTATATAGTAGTAGCTATCAATTGTACACAAATATTGATGAAGTAGATCCTACAATGTATCAAAGAGAAGGTAAATAAACCAACGACTATATTTTGTGATAATACTGGTGCAATCAATATTTCCAAGAACCTGGCGATGCATTACAAGACAAAGCATATTGCAATGAAGTATCATTTCTCAAGAGAGAAAGTGTAGGAAAAGGTATTCAAGTTAGAATATGTGAAAACTAAGGAGAAGCTAGTAGATATATTTACTAATCCAGTACCTAAAGATACTTTTTATTATATGATAAGTAAGTTAGGGGTTATTCTGCTACTTGAAAAAAACTAAGATGTTGTTGTAAGCATCAATCTAGTTGACTCATTAAATATCTTTCATTGGTGCGTTGACATTAAAGAGGACTACTCTTTAGGGGGATCATTCAAAGGAATAGGAAAATATTGCAATAGTAGGCGACCTATGTGGTACCTTTAACATTGTTTTCAAAGGGGGAGAAGACAAAATAAGTTTGGTATTGGGGAGAAGATTAGAAAAATATCCAGATGAAGGCACATGGGGAGAAAGAGAAAAGAAGATCAAGATAATAAGTTTGGTGCATCATCTTAGGGGAGTTGTTATTATCATATCAATGTGGTGTTGATGTGGTGTTTCCATCAATGCCAAAGGGTAAGATTGTTGGCATAGCTTATGTAGATATTGTTGAGGATTGATGGGTACAAGTTTGATGATAGGAAGATCAGTTATTGTGCTATCATTAATGTCAACTAAGTACTATGTTGGTTAACAATGAGTTGATAAGTGTTTCAGTTATCAAATCCTATATGCAGTGAGTATGTGAAGGAATTAGTGTGTGTGATTATTGTTGGAGACTCAAGGATGTCTCCAGATGAATTTTGTATGGTTGCATGTGATGAGAAAAATGATGGAATGAGTTATGATTGATTGAAGTGCAACAACATAGACATAAGAATAGACAGTGATAGATAGTGAATGACTTGATTGTTCTATCATATCGGTATGGATCCAAGTGTTGTGGTCATCATATGTTTATCTTGACTAGGATATATTAGTAATACTATGATCGCAAGTTTATTAGTGTACTGGAAGGTATAGTTTTAAGCAAAAAAAGATCATTCTATAGAGGAAAGAAAAATATTTGAACAGGTTTGAACAATTGATGTTAGATCGGTGAGTGGTGATGACGCGGTTAGTTAAGGTGAATGTTTTCATGATCCAGGTGTCAAGGTGACATGGCATAAAATATTTGTAATGATGATTTGATGTTACAGTTGAATCAGATCTATCAAGCTTTATAAGCATGTTGGGAAGTCAAATAAAGTTTGATTGTTCTTGTGTTAAATCGACATGTGATGAATCTTGAGGCTCACCTAAATTTTTAATTGTATGTTACAAATTTATAAGTACATTTTAGGGGTCAATTATTGAGTAGGAAGAATTGAAATTCAAATTTAATACATTTTTAAGTCAGCTAAGGCCCTAATGAGAATGTAATGTATTTATATGTAAATCAATGAACTATGCAAGTGTAGACTGTCAATGTGAAGGTACGTTTGAGTGAAGAGAGAATATTGTCTACAAGAGAAGCAATGTTTGTTATTAACTAGATCAAAATAAGTAGAGGAGAAGTGCTACACCTAGATCATTGAACTTGTTGAATCCTAATAGGTTCTGCAAGAAAATCCCTTTGTCGGGTAGACTTTAATAGGTCTGAATTGTAAATAATTTAACTAGGTGAATCTTTAAATAGGGTTTGAAATCATTTAAAAAGGTTAATACTAATAGGTTAAAAATCCTAATAGGGCTAGAGGTAAATCCCTTAACCAGATGAATCCTAATAGGGTCATCTCCTAACTAGGCATTATTGTAAGCTCCTAAGAAGGCTAATCCTTTAACATGGCCCATTTCATAAGAGTGAAAATTACTAGTCGATTCTAATTCTCACTATGGTTTTTACCCTTAATCAGGGTTTCCATGATAAAAAGTAATGGTGTCACTTTTATGCATGTTTGAATGGTTTTTTGATACTTTTTTTAATGCATGCATAACTTTTAAAGTTGATGAATGTGCTTAAATTTGTTGAATGAATTGTGAAAAGTTTTAGATCTGATAGATTACTAATTCATGCCCCCTCTCAGTAATCTTGGACCTTATAGGATTCAAACATTGATGGTTCATCAAAGAGAAACCTATGACCCTCAATCATGGGCTACATAATTCATGATCATAATAGAGCTCTCTCTTATAGTAGAAAAGGAAGTCAAAATCCCCAATTAAAAAAATAAAATGGAAGAGGCCAAGACTACGTTACTCAAGGGTATTAAGATTTATATTGATCTCCACATCAAAGATATTCATATTCAAGGAGACTCCCAAGTCATAACTATTCTCCTCATTTCAAAATAAATAATAAATTGGAGGTTAGATATATTTTTTCTCAAAAATTTTAGTTACTCTCATATTTCAATTCCTATTCAGTATGGAATTTTAATAAAGAAGATAATAAGATTGCATATATTATAGTGAATATGGTGTTTTAATTAGGAAGTGAGGACCAATACATATCTTTCGTAACTTTGTATCAATATTGTCGTGACAATGGAGCTAGGAAGACTAAGTATAGAAATATTTTTCAAGAAATTAAAATGAGTAACAAATCCAATGGATGAAGTCTCTAAGAATGGAACATGGTTGAAAATGGTAAAAAAATATATAGAGATGATGTGGTGTTAAATGGAATTTGAGTGGCCCACATAGTTGACATGGTCTTGTTACCAATTTTTCACCTACAGGCTCAATCAAGTAGAGCCAATATGTTTCCAAATCAAAAGGTGCATTCTTTATATCCTTCTATATTTTGTTCTTTCAAATCAAATGCAATAACTTTGACAAGTTTAAAATGATTTATAAACATTACATTGAATGAGGAAAGGATCATAACATAGATGAGAAATATTACAATCTTTTTCTAAAAATGTATTTTTATTCATCAAACTATTGTATCCATGCTCCATACAAGCCATGCAACTAGCTATAAATATTTCATTGCATTTGGTTTCAAATAATGCATGAATAAATTCACAAAGAGAAAAAAGAGAAAATGTGTATGAAGAAGGGCTGTCCATTTCCTAAATGAATAGCCTGTGTTGAACTTGTATTTCCAATGCTTCATTCCTCCTAAGTTCCTTGGTCCTCGCTACCTTCCTGTCTTGTGTCCTGGAAAATGTAAATGCCATGAATTAGAACAAAAGCTCTAAGCAATGACTAGTCATAGTTCATACACATTTACACTACATAAAAATGCATAATTACAAATCAAATGCATCTTTGAGAACCTCTTGATAACTATCCTAACTAGATCCTACACACTATCACAAGAGGTAGTATCTTAAAATGCATATGTGTAGTTCATATATTTCCTATGATTCCATGTATTTATCACTATGTAAATATTTCCCTCTTTTGATAGTGCATAGGGTCTCATTCCGTGTTTATGAAGATGTAGTTCATTTATAACATGTTTGTTCCATGTGCAGTTATAGGTTTGTGTCTATTGAATGTGGAAGTAAATGTGGCTCTCATGAGGGCTTGAGCCTAGCATGCCATTGAGAGACAATATTAGGCATAAATATCAAAGAGAAAGAAAACATTAAATGGGAATGCATTTTCAAACATGAAACCTTTTATTGCATCCAAGCAAGAAATGAAAAAATAATGAGGACACTATTTAAGGGACAAGTTCTTTCAAACTTGGAACCTTAAAATGTTAAGTTTTATATAATAATGATTTAATACAGTCAGTAGAGATAGATAGTGGATCAACATGTTTTAATGAATGCAATTAGTAATGCATTATTTCTCATAATCATGAATAAGAAAACACAATCTCAATATGTCTAGGGAAAATAGATCATCAAATGGAATTAGCATATTAATTACAAGAAGTGAAATAGAACTGCATATGGAAGTAGTATTATAATTTTTGACAGTGATGTACTTAAGGTACAATGGAACAACTATGAAGCAATGGACAAATCATATTATAAACAACATGGAGTAAAAAGAAATCATTATTAATACTACTCCAATTTCAGTTTTGCAATGTTTTGGTTGATGTGGTGGCACTATGCAATGATTATATCAAGGAATCAATTAAAGGGTTTAAAGACCATTGAAAGGTGTGAGAAAGTAAAATTTATCAGAACAGGTGAGAAATTTTGCAAATTGCTAAAAGTTTTGTTACTAGAATTATTGTTAGTGATGGGCCCTATTCATATGCTACAATGAATTATTGTTTTCCACATAATACAAAATGTTAGCTATGGATTTTTAATGAGTTGCAACATCAAGCTACAAGGAAAACATAATACAATGCTAAATAAGTGCAACATTTTCATATACAAGTTTCAGATAGTGTTGTTACTTGATATTAGTTAATTCAAAGATTCTATTCAATGTGATGTTGTTGTAACATAGGTGAAATTTCCAGAGTTGAAAAGGTATTGAATATGAAAGAGAAATAATTAGATAAAGATGTAATCAAGTGAAAAATATAACATGATTCAAGAAACATTTGTTGTTTAACAATGTAATTGCAGATGTCTTCATACTTTATGATGTGAGTTTCATTTTTACCACAGTCATAGTAAAAGGACATTGTCAAGGTATGCAGAGTGCCAATAATCATGAGATGGAAAAGCAGGATCAACATTAAAGAAAAAAAAGTATAAACATATTGATATCAAGTATGTTTTGACAATGCTTTCATGAAGAAATCCAATGCTTTCATGGAGACTTCTTTCACCAATCCAAGTTACAGTTTCCATTAGAAGAGAAGATACAAGTATGGTAACAACAAGATCACTAATTTATAAAGAGAGTTGTTGTTAACAAAACATCAAGAAATATTATTAGCTATGTAGTAGTACTATCATCCTTGAGGATAGTATAGTAATAAATATTAGAAGAAGTGATGTTAATAAGGACATTTAACTCTCATAGAGAGGAGATAATGCAGGAGGGAATGTATCATGGCATTAAGTGTCATAGGGATTTCAAAAATAGTAATGGGATGCTCATGAATAAATATAAAAAAAGTGCATCATAATCTCTAATAAAAGGTATGTGCAATCACATGAACAAATTTCTAAGAAAATTTTGATCAAATACAACATGTGTCATTTAAGATTATGAAGAACAAACATAATCTTAAGGAGCATAAAGTTTGATTATAGGAAGATATACCCAACATATATGATCAAGGAAAATGAAGAAACTATTTTTGATGACTTAAAAACATAGTGACATTTTGAACTCTACAAACAAAAGAAAAAAAAACCTCAATTCTTTTTCAAATTAGTGCAACAATGAGAAAAAATTGTTTTGAGATATAAAACTTAGTTTGCATGTCCAAACCATGAGAGAAAATATATATGTCGTTAAGAAGTTAGCCATCAAGGATAGCTATAGGAAAGTTCAGATTAAGACTTTGTAAACGTTATGGGAATCATGATTCATTCAAGAAGGTTGGAGGAGGTTTAAGAGGCATTATATATAGAGAAAAGATAAAATCTTAATAACGCTTAAGTAGAGAAGAGAAACTTGTTTTAAAAAAAATGGGGCACAAGTGAAGAAGATTCATTCACATTTTTCCAAGAGTTAACAAAATCCCTCAAGTACATGACTATAAAATCAACATGTTGCTACATAAAGAAATCTGTAGGAAAATCCGTGACTCTACAAGGAAAAATATAGTTCTTTTTACAAGAAATCCAAAATTTGAAGGAAATACAAATACATAGGAAACTGTGGGTTTGAAGCCACAAAATAAATAATCAACATCCCTCTTTTTTTTCAAGAAAAGCCCTTATGCAGCAATAAGATACAATAAAAGTAGAAGAACTATATTTTAATGAGCTTACTAGATGGTCTCCACATTGGAAAGACCTGCAAAAAATCTTCCATCAAACCCTAGTAGTAGTTGACAACTTCACATAACATTTCTAAAAAGTGTTGAAATACAAATTTTGGGAAGGTCGATTTAGGTTAAGAGGATGCCCTAGATGATCCTTAGAAACCCATATTTTTTTAGTGGGATTTTTTATTTATTTAAAAAGTCCAAGTTTACTATTCTAATTACCCTACATGTATTGGCTTAGGTAATGTTTTGAAAACATTGATATCATTTAGATGCCTTAGGTTTGTGATCTATGTCGATAACATAGTTACAATAGGGAAGGGTAGGATATAAGGTAATAAATTACACTTAGTAATTTATGTTATTAAGTATGTTTCATACTTATTAATATTTATTGAGTTTAATTTTATTATCATATTTTCCTTATTATATTTTATTTTTGGTTATTTATTATATGTTGAAATTTCATTAGACATGTAATAATTAATTAAAGAGGGCATTATATTTTGCATAACAATTATTGTTGAACAAGTGGATTAAGAATGTTTTTATAAGCTCTTATTCACTAGATGTTATTTTAAAGATATAATATTTTAGAGTCTTTGGTTTGTTGAATTCAATAAAAAGGAGGGAGGAGTTTCTTTTTTCCTGTGTGGGTATATACTTGGTCATAGGAAAGATAAGATGATAGTTATGAGTCTGGAGACTTCTTGGAAGTTGAGTTAGTTTGCAGACATGAGGAGGGAATCTAGGAGTGATGGAGTAGATATAGGAGGAGATCATTTTTGACTTCTCCAAAGTAGTTGGAAGGAATTTATGAGCTCTTGGAGCAACATTTGGGGTAGTTTTCATGAGGTGTTGGGTTCCTTATTGGATGGAGTGACTTTTTTTACCATAATGGCATCTTCCTATTGGGTTTTGACTCCTATTTTTGGGCCTACTTTTGTGCATCCAATCCAAGTTGGTTGGAAGGTTGTACTTAGTGAGTTTGGGAATCACTTTAGTTTTTTGGTTCCACTTTATGCACTAGTTATTCTTGGAGTGCTTTTTTTAGTCCTCATGGAAGTTACTCACATATTGTTTGTAGCTTATTTTCATGAATGTATTACAGAAGTTCCTTGAAGCTTGAATAAAGAATACTATTTTTTGGAGGCCTATTTTGAGTTTTCTTAATTGTATGAAAGTACTTATTTGGATGTTTTCTTTTTGTGATTCATTATCAAATCCTTCAAGATTATGTCTCAGTTTGGCATCTATAAGTGAATAGTTATCATTTCATATAGGTTATAGGTTATGATTTATAGTTAACCTAATCTTGTTAACTGTGAAAGTTACTTTCCTTTTAACTTCTGTTATGAATTCATATCCTTCCTATAAATTATTTATATGTGAAGTGTCTGGACATCAATTTTGTGTTAGCTATTGAACTGTGTTTTTATAAAAAGTTTTATTGTTTACAAAACAATCATGTGTTCATTCAAGTTTTGGTGCATCACCTTAGTTTCATGTTTAATATTTTAAGTTTATGAAGAAATTTCTTATCCCTTTTCTAGCCAAGTCTTTTATTTTCCATTAAGTTTTAGGTGAAGTACCAATGAGGAAGTTGACCTTCTCTAGAGGTGCATTTCTGTTTAAATAACCCACATATTTTGAAATGATCCCATGTTACTCCAGGATGTTGAATCTCATTTGATTTAGAAAAGGGTGCACTTTTGGTTCATAACAACTTTGCCATGCCCGGTGGGACTATTCTTTACAAACTAGTCAAAAAATTATAGCATTGTTGTTGATTCTAATATCCTTGTAGTGAGAATAGACCTGCAAGAAGTTATTTTATGCATATACGATGACTCTATCTCAAGGTTTGGAAGGACTAGTGCTGTGTATTTTTTATGAGAATAATTGAGACCAGAAGCTCAAAATCATTTGAGTACTTGTAGTTATCTTCAACAAAAAGACAAGGTAGAACAAATAGAAAAACTCTTCCTTTAAAGAGGGTTCAACCTTCACCTCTTGAAAGAGAGCCAAGGAGAAGAGGAAGGCCATCAAAGACATAATTTAGTAGGCATTCAACCTCACCAACCTATAGAACAAAGCCTCCAACTTCTTCTTTCTCTATTATTTTATTTCTAGCAATAGGTACTTTTTCAATAGTTGCCAGTTCATCAATTCCTTCAAGTAATTCATTTATAGTCACTTCCTCATTATCAACAAAAAGTACCAGTGTAGCTATAAATTTAATACCTTCTCAAACCAACACTAAAAAGTCTACCAGATTATACTGGAGAGGGGAATACTACTACATTTGAGCACATCACATATGTAGCCACATTGTGTAATGTACATCATGTTACACAAGAAATTGTTTTTGTAAGGTTAATTGAAGCTTCACTTAATGGTAATACACTTCAATAGTTTCAGAGTTTATTAGTGGGTTCAATTTCTTCTTGGGGCCAACTTGGAGATGTGCTTAGTAGATTTCTTGAAGATAAGTTGGACCATTTGTCGCTGGTAGAATAGACAACCACCATTAAGAGAGATCCTTAGGAGATAATGATAGATTTTAATACAAGGTTCCAAAGGACTTGGAATCAAATACTTGTCTTAGTAAGGAAATCAATTGATCACACTTTTCTTTACTATTTGAAAAGGCTAAATAATGATATTTCAGTAATTATATAATCCATAGGGGGTACTTCTTTACCCAAATATTATGCCATTATTGTTAGAGAAGAGAATAGCCTGATTCAGGCAGGGAAGATAGCACCTAGGCTTCCTATGCCTATTTTTCCTAACATACAACCAAATATGCCACTAGTTGTTCCTCTATTTGCACTATTACCTCTTGTTTGAGTGTCAAAATCTTCTACAACAAGAGATTCAGTTGTCGTAGGATCATCACATGAGTTTTAGGAGATCAAAAGAAGCCAACAAAAGCTTGAGAACATACTTAAGACCTTGGGAAATGAGTTGGTGAGTCTAAAGAAGAAACAATATCAAGGTATACAACCTTACTAACATAAAAACCAATGCACTAACCAATATTACTAGAAGAAAAGACAAAATGTGGGTCAACAACAATAGAATCAAGGTGGTAGATAACTATATCAAAATAACTATCAAGGGAATATGAAGATTTTGAACCAGAGACCATTCCAAGCTTATGCACCAGCACCTTTGAATATTTTTAGAGACCTTGTAGTAGCTCAAAATAAATTAGCATCTGAGTATGAGTGGTGTTACCCATGTAACCAACCACACAATCAAGAAACCTGCTTAAATGGGGTTATTAATCAAGCATTAATGGTTCAAAGTGAAACAAGTTCACAATCAAATGTAGAAAATGATGGATTAGAACAAGAACATGATCCTACCACAACTGTAAAAAATTTCCTCAATTGGAAAGGAGAGGATTTGTGTTGAGTAAATGATGATTCGCCAATTGAATTTAATACTAGAGACAAGAAAAGAGCTCTAGAAATGGATAAAACAACAAATAAGGGTAAAGGACCTGCAATTATAGAGTAACATCTACACAGATACCTGCAACACAAATAAATCCTAGCATACTAGCTAAGGAGTATCCACAATCACAGTTTGATTAGGTTGTTGTTAAAGAACATCAAAAGGTGCATGCATTTGTGCCTTATAATATTATAGACAATATGAAGGTGAATATCACAATCTCAATGTTGGATTCGTTGGCCATCCTAGGGAAAACTGATTTGTTGAAGAAAGATTTGTCTAAAGAGAGGGCTCCTAAATAAGTCATTGATGGGCCCCTCAAGGCTGTGTTGACAAATGTTGTTCCAAAAGTTACTCCTCGGGGAAGAATAAAAGTTCAAGTTAAGAATGTAAACCCCTCTCCATTGTATGTATCTTTAATCATTGGGGATAAATTAGTGCACAATTGCATGGTAGATAGTGGAGCTACCAACTCTGTAATGCCAAAAAAGATTATTGATCAACTCAATTTAGTTTACTAGCCATTAGAGAAAGGGGTAGTACATTTAGATGGTTTGACAATTAATACTATAGGGATAATAAAGGATGCCAATTTGACTCTCCATGCATGCCCTAATTTCTCTGTTCCTCAAGATATTTTTGTAATTGATCTCCCTCCATATTTTTCGCTTTTCCTGTCAAGGGAATTTATAGCCAAGATAGGAGGATATATTTCATCAGATTGGTCCCATATGTTGTTTCAAATACCTTATGGAACCAAGGTAACCATCAAGTCTAAATTCCTTTCAAAGAACCATATTGAGCCTTACATACCTAGAGTGATTAATGGAAATTGTGTTCATTTGATCAAGGTGGAAATATTGTTTTCCTAGAGACAAAAACTCAGATTGATAGTATTCCAATTATCTTATTACATGAGTGAGAAGTAGAAAATTTCCTAATAGATGAGACCAACATAGTCTTTGATGCTGGTATGGAGAACTATATGTCCTAAGAGTCTAGCTTAGTAATGCTAAACCTAGTCAAGAATGCAGATATAAATCTCAAAAATTAAGATAAGGTTTGGGAAATGTTTTTTAATAGCTCTAGGAGTAATAATGATGCTAGGGTAGGTGAAAAGTTGGTTTCTCTTCAAGGAGACAAGTATTATGCAACATTTTATTATAGTTTTTGTTGCACAAATTATACTATTGACTATGAAGGTTTAATTTAGGGGATTGAGTGAGAAAGGAAAAGGGGAATCAAGTGTTTAAATTTTTTTGGGGACAATGAAATAATTGTAAATTGGGTTAGAGGTCTTCATGTTACTAAGAATTACTCTCTTAACTCCTACAAGCATAGAGTATGGGATATGATAGAGAAATTTGATGTTTTTAACTTGATTCCAATCCCTATGAGGTTAAATCAACATGTTGATTGATTATCTATTGTAAGAGAATAGTTTGATGTAATAGATAAACATTAATAAAGAAAAGGTTCAACATCTTGTGAAAATTCTAGTCAGGTATTCAATTCCTGACAAAGATATTAATTAGAAAGTGTTTTATAGTGATGAGAAAATTCTGAATTTTTTGCTTGAAGATGTGTTTGCAGCCACTAATCAGGACAAATTGAAGAAGAAAAATGGTGACCAAGTCATTCAACTAAAGTCAAATAATATTTCCAAGGGATTGGTCATCTTGGATTCTATTTTTAGTATAGATGGTTAGCTAAGAAAGAACAAAACTAGCTTGTTGGTCTAGCAAGATCATTACGAGAACTTGGATATTGAATTTTTGGTAAGAACCTTAAATTTGGTAAGTTGAGTTATTCTTTAGAAAAGAAGTCTTATATTTAGTTCTTTCAAGAGTTTAGTAACATTTTTCTTGGGAATATGGGGATCTAAAAGGTTTCAACCCATAGTTATCTTAACATCTAATAGAACTAGAGCCAAATGCTAAGTCCATACGACAAAAATAGAGGCTATTTAATCCCAAACTAGAACCTTTAATGAAAAAAGAAGTTTTAAGCTTATTGAGAGTGGAATAATTTCTCCCTCTAAACATACCAGATGGGTGTCAAACCTTGTTCCCATTAGGAAGAAAAATGGGGAGCTAAGGTTGTGTGTTGACTTTAGAGACCTTAATAGAGTGTAATTGAAGGACCATCATCATTTTCCATCCATAGAGAGAATAATCCAATGTGTTTCTAGTTCAGAGCATCTCACTTTTGGATGGTTATTCATGATATAAATAAATTTTAATAAAAAAGGAAGATCAATTTAAGACTGCATTCACCACAAAATGGGGTACCATGGCATACAAGAAGATGCCCTTTATTTTATCCAATGAAGGGGCAACCTTTAAAAAGGCTACAGATATGGCCATCGATAATATAATGTACATGTTTGTGCTGGTCTATCTAGATAACATCACAGTTTATCTAGTACCCCGCCTCTAGTCTAATTTTATAAATGTTATGATTATTTTAGGATGATAGATTTTATATTACGAAATCATTGATGCTTATGATTTTATTGACCCCATACTTGCATGTGTATAGTTGATGTGATTGTTTTATATTTCTGTTTGACGTGCCTGATGTGGTTGAGGGATGGAGTAGTAGTTACTTGCTTACGAGATCCACATGATCGGCTGATCCCTGCCATTTTCTATTATATATTTATATATGTATGTACATGCGGGTTTTGTATGCAGGTTTGCAGGTACCGAGCATCAAATTTCCTAAATTTTCAGGATGAGTGTGCCCTATTGCAACATCTCAAATGGTAAGAGAGGGGAGATAACACAGATCTAAAACCCTAACCTAAGCCCATTTGTCCTAGGATTGGACAAGTATCAGTTTGACTACCCTACCCGGATTTGTCTAGTTGACAGGAATTCATGGATCCCTTTCTAGTGTTTTCTTGGTTTTACGTTGTTTGGCTTCAGTTGATTTATTTCTTATGTGGGTGATTTTCTTTGATTTATTGATTAATGATTATAGTTGAAATTTAATATTAATCATATTCCTATGTTTCTTTGAGAAAATTTAATTAAAAGTTAAATATTTGATTATTTAGATTTAATTGATTATTTAATTGGTAATTAGATTTATTTATGCTTGTGTGCTTTATTAAATAATTAAATATTTAATTGCATGGTTTTAGGATGCTTTAAATATTTAATCTATTTAATATGAATTTTTATTATAAACATGTGCATTATTAAAAAGTGAATTGTTCTCAAATTGATAACAACTTATTTCAAAAAGTCAAGTTGAGTTGTGCAAATAAAGTATTTTAAATTATTTAATTGTGATTTATTTTCAATTTTTGATTTGGAGTTGATGTGGGAGTTAGCTGTTGAGTTATCTCTAGGGTTGCATGAAAGAGGGAATTGAATCTCTATTAAGGGGAATTGCATTCATTTTAGGATTAGACAGGTTTTGGAGGAGAATTATGGAAGAGCTTGTGTGTTTTGGATTTTGGAGTATTTGCCTGTTGTGACTACTTGTTGATTTTGGCTACATTGTGCATCTAGAATTTTGAGTGTTGCATTCTACATGGATTCAGATCTGCAGGTTGAATCTATCTTTAGAGGAATTCTAGTCTTAAGATCTTCAAAGGTTTTCTATTTCAATTTCTTTCTTTGGATCCAAGGTAGGCTTTGAAATCCTTCCTGTTAGTTTTATTTTGCATTTGTCTGGTTTTCTTTGATTGTGAAAATTTTAGTGTATTTCAATAGAGAAATCTGTGCTCTTTGAATTATGGGTATTTAGAAAACCCTAGTTTAGTTATTTTTATGTTTTTATTAAATTTTAGCACAGCAGGGTTATGCTGGCAAAATTTCTTTAAAAGATTCCTTATAGATCTCCTAGAAAATGAATTATTAAATCAGGAATATAGTTTAACTATAGGAACTGAAAAATAAATTTACCCATTAGAAAGAAAATCAAATTGTGAAAAAAACCCAATTCTGGTTAAATTATCACATTTTGTAAATGTACAGTCAAAAAAATAAATTGTTGGGTTAAAATAAAAGCCAAAAAAGACAATATAAATAAAGTCAATAGTGATGTATAAATATTATGTGTGCATTCAAAACTATTTGAATTAAAAAAATAAATATATTTATGTCTACCCTTTTCTCTTTTTCCGTGTACATAAATTTAAAAAAAAATTATGATATATATATATTTAAAAATGCATTTTTAAAAACAATTGCATGTGTTGTGTTGTTAAAATTCTTTTTAAAAAAAATTTAATTAAATATATATATATATATATATATATATATATATACATATATATATACATATATATATATATATATATATATATGTATATATACATATATATATATATATGTATATATACATATATATATATATATATGTATATATATATATGTATATATATATATATGTATATATATATATATATGTATATATATATGTATACATATATGTATATATATATATATATATATGTATGTATATGTATATATATATGTATACATATATGTATGTATATATATATATATATGTATATATATATATATATATATATATATATATATATATATATATATATATATATATATATATATATATATATATATATATATATATATATGTATATATATATATATATATGTATATATATATATATATGTATGTATATATATATATATTATAATGGGGGGCGCGGGCCACCTAGCCCCCTACCCATCCCCTTCATGACACCCAAGGGGTTAGTGAGAATCCCCCCAAGGGGGACTGTCATGGCAGCCCCCAGGTACTATCATGCATAGTCCCTTGGGACTGCGGCGACAGTACCAAGGGAGGTACCACCGATAGAATGGGGGAGGGAGTGGTGGGCCCCCGTCCACATAAAGTAAATTTGATTTTAGTTTTTTTAAATTTTGTTTTAAATTTGTTTCTTTGTTAAGATATTTTATTTTATTTTATTTCTTAATTAAATTTATTTATTATTTAATATAAATGTAAGTTAAGATTTAATATAGTATTCTTATATTAGTGACTTAAATTTATTCAAATTTTGCTTCTAAATCAATACTCTTGGATTATTGTATTTCTTTTAAGAATTATGGGCTAATTATACTACGATCTATTCAATTGATTTTAAATTACATAATTTGGGTCCATTCAATCAAAATGAAATAGGTTGAATTATATTCCTATTGGCAACATGAACGTAATAGGTATTATGTTTTTAATTAAATTTGGACATTTTTGTTCTGTTGAACCTAAATGATGAATATAGAGAATGTTCTTGAATGGTGGTATTGTTTTAATGTTTATGCTAAAATTCTTTTAATAAACTTATGTGTTTCTATATGTGGATTCAATTATGTTCTATATGGAATTTAAATGCGTATGGTTAGATTTTAGCCTTCTATGATGTGAGTGTTGTATTCTTCATTATTGAAGTGTCTTCTTGTGCGTATTGTGATATCGGGATACTAGAAGACCTAGGGGGAAAATAAAGGCCGGGGCATGTGTTAGTTGATCATGTCTTCAAAATTATGTTTTGATGTGTATGTATTCCGATCATCACCTAATTTGACCATTTGGGCTCATGTTGTATTAAATTTTGCTTCATATTCTATAGAGGAGAATATGGTATTGACTTTTTATGTCTGATCCATGGGATCAGGTCTTTATTCTTTTGTGAACACTTAGAGAGTGTTTTGTGTTATTATGGTTATGTGAGAACCAGTGTATTCTTGTTATTTTGTGGAACAGCCTTGAGGGACATTATTATCATCTTGTGATCTATGTGATATCTGTGAGCCTAGGGTAGTTTACCTAGATATGTAGTAGGGGATGGCTTGCAATAAGTGTCGGGGCCCACAAGTGGCTACCAGGATCACTTATTGTAAGTATTGATAATCAAGTGATAACTTAATATAACATTGAGAGATATTAAAATGAACCTAATAAGATATGCTTCCTCACCCAGGTGTTAGTGCTAGTAAAGACTAAGATGGAGGATGAGATGATGCTTGTCACCTTTTAAGGTGTGTGTTTGGCATAGTGAATGGCTTCGTCTGTACGAGAGGTCATTGATACTGTGTATGGTCACTTGGGTGCTGAGATCCAGAGAGATTACCAGGACAAAACTCAACGGTTAGATGTACATGATGACACCTTCCTATGCATAGTCTAGTTATTCTACAAGTGTGGGTTGCCTATGGATTAGTGAATCTTACCTTGCTATCTTTTGTACACCTTGAGTTAGAGAGCTTTTAGGATCCTTCCCTTAGCTTGTTCTATTTTTGTTTGTTATCCAAGTGGGATCTATTTTTATCTTCTCAGCATGGTGGGAGTGGACCATTTAGGTTCACGAGGTTGGGTGGTAGTGATTCTTTTATCATTTAAGATTTTGACGTTCATGTACCAGTGCTGGATGATCCCCGTGGCAGTTGTTCCTTCTTGATCTTCATTGATGGAGTTGTGTTCTTCTTCTTCTTCTTTGTGATCCTGTATCATTGTATCAGTTATTTAGTGATATCATGTGTACTTTTTTTTGGTTATTGTATTACATACCCTATGACATGTGCAGTGGATGTAGGTTATTATGGATACCTTATGGTTTATCTTATATGCGATGTTGCATTTATCTTTCATTTGTTTATATGAGTTTTGTAATTGTACCTAATCTAAATTAATTAATTAATGTTAATTTAATATTCATCGAGGAACCCTTGAGAGTTGTAACTTGTGTTGGTTGTTTTTATCAATGTGAGTAAATGGTAAATGCTTCCACATTGATGTTTATCTTGTATGTTAACTTTAGAAAAAAAAAATATTTTGCAAACTTAGATGCATGTTTAGGTTAAGTTCTCTTGGGTTCCCTAGCGGGGAATTACAGTTTACTCTAAGAATGTAGGAGATCATCTTGATCACCTCAAATAGATCTTTGAGAGGTGTAGAGAGTTTGACATCTCTCTGAATCCCAAAAATTATGTATTTTTCATACATGAAGGTAAAAGTTTAGGATATATTATGTCAAAATAAGGAATTAATATGGACCTTGAAAGGTAACCAGACATAATAACCTAGCCAAAATAAATCTAGACTCAATAACCCCGCCATAATAACCCAAGGACACAATAACCTAGGGACACAATAACCCATGGTCAAAATAACCCAAGGTCAAATAACCCATGGACAAAATAACCCGTGGTCATTTTAGATCAAGTTAGTATGCTAAAAAAGTGATTATGAGGCACCATAGAGGATCAAAAAACTTGTTGCATTAGCTTTTGTGCCTCAGATATATGTAATCAATGGATTCAAAATACTTCTACAATTTCCTTATTGTATAGAACATGAGGAGACTTTGCAACCCATAATTGATTCTTTTGAAGACATGTGGATTGGAAGACTAACTAGAAGAGGCAACAGACGGTCACCCAAGTTTCTCATCACAATGTGGAACTACTATTCATCTATGCAAAATGATCTTCCCAAAAATAATAATTCTATTGAGGGATGACATAAAGGATGTAGTGAATTGCTTCAATCATCTCATAGCTCAATCTGGAAATTCATCAAAGTAGTGAGAAAAGAATAGGATCTCCTAGAGAATAAAATAGAGCAATATATGGCTGGACACACTACACAACCAAGTAGGAAAAAAATATCGTGAACTCAAAGAAAGACTAAAAATACTAGTTGATGGTTATGACAATAATAATATTTTAGATTATATAAGAGGCATTGCTCATAATTTTACACTTTAATTGAAAATTTGAATAATTTGTTTTTTAGAAATATACTTGTAATTTATAATTTTTATTTTCCTTTCTCTATAATCTTATGGGGTTATTTTGTCCATGGGTTATTTTGACTGCGGGTTATTTTGGATTGGGTTATTATGACCCTGGGTTATTTTGTCCTCCAGTTATTATGGTTGGGTTATTCTATCCAGGGTTATTTTGGCCAGGTTATTATGTCCTGTAATCACCCTGAAAGAGTTGCAACCATTTTGGAGCTACCTTTACAACATCATAAGAAAAGTTTGCAAATCTTTATAGGTAGAATTAGTTTTGTAAGATATTTTCTACCTGATATAGCTAATTTTTTGAAGCCTCTAAAAATAAAGTTAAAAAAAACTTGATTTTTAGCTAGACTAGAGAAGGAAATAAAAAATTTCAAGCAATTAAAGAGGCCCTATCTTTAGCCCCAACACTGGTAAGTCCTAATTTTGATAAGGATTTTATATTATATACATATGGAAATTTTGATGTCATATCTACAATTTTAGTGCAGCAAAATGTAGAAGGTTTTGAACAACATGTTGCCTTCTTTAGTAAAGGCCTTGAGCACTATGAAAAAAGATACAAATTTATAGAGAAACATGTATTAGATGTTGTAAAAAGTCTTAAGAAGTTTAGACATCTTTTATCTCATAATAAGATTCATCTAATGGTAACACATTCAAGTGTTAAGTTCTTGTTGAGCATGTATTTGAATGAAAATAGAGCTGGATGGATTGCTGAGGTAATGGAGTATGGCATTGATATTTAGATTACTAAACTTGTTAGAGGTAAGGGTATTTGTGAGAAGATGGCTAATGAACTAGTTCTAGAAGCTGAGGAGGTAATAGAAACAATGACGGTCATCTATGGAGCAGCTGAAACTAACCAACCAACAAGCCAATTACAAGAAATGCATCACTTCTTGATGGAAAGTGAGTGTCCACTTGGTCTTGATAGACATAAAGGAAATTATTTTACACTTCAATGTATTCCTTATGATCTTATTGATGAGGTATTATTTAGGAAATTCCATAATGGTATTTTACTTAGATGCATTGATACCAACCAGATCAATCAAGTGTTGTATGAATTTCATGATGGACCTTCAGGAGGTCACTATTCTCCTAGAAAAATAACATTTAAAGTTATGAGGGCTGGCTATTATTGGCCAAGTGTATTTAAGGATACCCATTCATAGGTCAAAATGTGTGCTAAGTGTACCATGTTTGCAAGAGAGGAAAGGCTCCTACCTTTACCATTGCAACTTGTTCAAGTGGAAAAACCCATTATGAAATGGGGCATTGATTTTATTGGAGTAATTAATCAACCCTCAAGTGGAGGACACAAGTGGGTTCTCACTGCAACTAATTATTTTACACAGTGGATAGAAGAATTAGACTTGAAAGAGACTAATGAATCAATTTTATTTAACTTTTATGAAGATATTTTTTGTAAATTTAGAGTACCTAATTCTATCATACCAGATAATTCCCTTGCATTTGTAGGGCTGAGGGTAAGTGATTGGGTAGTTAAGAATTAAATATATTTAAACACATCTTCCAATTACTATCCATAAGGGAATAGATTAGAAGAAACCACTAATAAGAACTTGATAAAGATTATCAAGAGGACTTTTCAAGATAATTAGAGGGAGTGGAATTCAAAGCTGAAAACTATCTTATGGGTAGATATAATTACCCTCAAAAAGGTGATAGGGAATTCCCTTTACATGTTGGTGTAGGGGAGAGAGACAAGGTTTCTAATATCTGCTAAGTTGTGATATTTAGATCTTGCTAGCCAATTGGTATTATTTGAATAAAGTGACCCTATTGCTGTCAGATATGCCCAATTGTTGGAATTGGAAGAAACAAAAAACAAAGCCATGCAAACAATGGAGTATCAACAACTCCAAACTAAAATGGTTTTTCATAAGAAGGAAAGGTTAAGAGTTTTCTATGTAGGAGACATGGTGCTCAAATGGGATATTTTGAAGAGAAGACCGGGTAAACACTCTAAATTTGATGATTTTTGGAGTGGTCCATTTATAACCATGGAGTGCAAGGAGAAAAATGCCTTTCATCTTTCAATAATAGATCATCATGTTCTTCCTAACCCACTTATTGGGATACACCTAAAGACCCACTTTGGATTTTGATACACCTTTTTTAAATCCTTAGTCTAATTGTTTTCTATTTCAATAAAGTGTTGTTGTAATGTAGATCAGTGTTTTTAATTTCAATAATTGTTGTTCAACACAGTTTGCCTAGGTTTTATTCCTAGTGTTCCATGTTTTAAATAAAGGTTCCAAGTTTTAGTTTTGTTTAAGCTGCATGTGAACTAGTTTCATGTCAACCATCCACATTCAAACATATTTACACATACAACTTATTGCAGTAAAACATGTTTTACTATAATAAATCATACATCTATATGTTTTTGAATGAGGGTGATTTAAGTCAAGGATGCAAAGAGCTTTGGTGTATTCAATTTGTTTTATTTTTATAAAAAAGTATGTAAGAAAGAACTAGTTAACCCTTTATATATGGTTAGATACACATATATAATTCATGGTAATAAAGATTTAATTCATTACTACATATCATAAAGTTGGTATTCAGCTAGGTAGAAAGTTTTACCTATCCTTTCCAAGTGAGTTTCAAAATTTTCTGATTGAGTTAAGATAAATGACTTAGTACCTAATGAATAATTAAGGCTACTAGTTTTATGTCTAGTAGGAAGACATATAGCATAACTCACCAAGATTGTTACCAAATTTTTACCTATAGTCTCAATTAGGTCTAGAGCCACTCTGTTTCCAAATCAAAAGGTGCCTTCTGTATATCCTTCTACATTAAGTTCATTCAAATCAAATTCAATAACTTCAAAAAGTTTACAACAATTTAGAATCATTACATTTAATGAAGAAAAGAGCATAACATAGACAAGCAAATATTAGAAGATTTTTTTGAAAAATGTACTTTTATTCATCAAAGTATTGTGTACATGCTCGACACAAGCCGTAAAACTAGATATGAATATTTTATTGCATTTGATTTCAAATAATGCATGAATAAATGCACACATAATAGAAACAGGAAATGTGTATGAAGAAGAGCCGGTCATTAGCTGAATGACTAGCTTGTGTTGAAGTTGTATTTCTAATCCCTCATTCCTGCTAAGTTCCTTGGTCCTCACTACCTCGTTGTCCTATGTCCTAAAAAATGTAAATGCAATGAATTAGAAAAAAATTTCTAAGAAATGAATGGTCATAGTTCATACACTTTCACCCTACATAAACATTTAAAATTTTAAATAAAATACATCTTTGAAAACCTCTCAATAAGTAACCTAACCAGATCCTGCACACTATCACAAGAAGAACTATCTTAAAATGAACATATGTGTGGTATCTTAAAATGCACATAATTACACTCTTATGATAGTGTGTAGGGTCTCATTAGGTTTTTATCAAGATTCATTTCATTTCTAACATGTCTATTCCATGTGTAGTTATAGGTGCTTGTCAATGGGATGTGGAAGTAAATTTGGCTCCCATGAGTGTTTGAGCTTAGCATGTCATTGAGAGACAAAATTAGGCATAAAGATTAAACAGAAAGAAAACATTAAAGGGACAAGCATTTTCAAAAATGAAACTTTTTATTACATTCAAGAAAGAAATGATAAAAGAATGAGGACACTATTTAAGGGACAAGTTATTTCAAACTTGAAATCTTATAGTTGTTTAATTCTATATAATAATGATTTAGTATAGTCAACAAAGATATACCTAGTGGATCAACATGTTTTAATGAATTCATTTAGTAATGCATTATTTTTCATTATCATCAATCAAAAAACATAATCTCAGCATGTCTAGGGAAGAGAGATCATCAAATGGAATTAACATGTTGCTAATTTTAAGGGAAGTGAAATAGAGCCATATATGGAAGTAGTATTATAATTTGTGACAATGTTGTACTTAAGGTACAATAGAAAAACTATGAAGCAATGGACATATCATTTTATAAACAATATGGAGTTAAAAAAACCATCATTATTTATATTGGGCCCCAATTTCACTTTTGCACTATTTTGGTTAATGTGGTGGCACTATGCAATGATTATATCAAGGAACCAGTTAAAGGATTTAAAGACCATCAACAAGTGTGAGAAAGGGAACTTTATCATAATAAGTGGGATTTTTTGCAAATTTCTAAAAAAATTGTCACGAGAGTCATTTTTAGTGATGAGCCCTATTCATATGCTACCATGGATTATAGTTTTCCAGATAATACAAAATGTTAGCTATGGATTGTTGAGTGAGTTGTGACATCAAGCTACAAGGAAAACATAATACAATGCTAATATAAGTATAACATTTCCATATACAAGTTTCAAATAGTGTTGTTACTTGATATTAGTTCTACTTCAAAGAATCTATTCAATGTGATGCTACTATAGTGATGTTGCTAGAGTTGCAAAGGTGTTGAAGATGAATGATAAATAATCAGATAAAGATGTAATCAAGTGTAAAATATAACATGCTTCAGGAAACATTTGTTGTTTAATAATTTAATTATAGATGTCTTCATATTTTATGATGAAAGCTTCATTTGTACCATAGTCATAGTACCAGGACATTTCCAAGGTATCTAGAGTGCCAATAATCATGAGATGGGAAAGCAAGATCAAAATAATCATGAGATGGAAAAGCAAGATCAACATTAAAGAAATAAAAGTCTGAAAATATTGATATCAAGTATGTTATAACAATGTTTTCATGAAGAACTCCAATGATTTCATAGAAATTTCTTTCACCAATCCAAGTTATAGTTGTTGTTAGAAGAATAGATACAAGTATGGTAATAGCAAGATCACAAATTTATAAAGTGAGTTATTGTTAACAAAAAGTCAAGCAATACTATTTGCTATGTAATAGCACTATCATCCTTGAGGATAATATAGTCATAAGTATCAAAAGAAATGATGTTAATAAGGACATTTAGTTCTATCATGGAGAGGATACAATGCTACACAGAATGTATGATCTGGCATTAAGTTTAATGGGGTATTCAAATAAAGTAATGGGATGCTCATGAATAAATATCAAGTAAGTGCATCATGATCTCTAATAAAAGGTATGTGTAGTCACAGGAATAAATTTTTGAGAAACTTTTGAAGATCAAATACAACATGCATCATTTAAGATTATGAAGAACCAACATATTCTTAAGAAGCACAAAGTTTGATTATAGGAAGATATACGGCCAGCATATATGATCAAGGAAAATGAAGTAGCTATTTTTCATGACTTAAAAATAAAATGACATTTTGAACTCTAGAAATAGAAGAACAAAAACCCTCGATTATTTTTCAAATTAGTGCAATAGTGAGAAAAAAAGGCTCTAAGATATAAAACTCAGTTTGTATATCGAAACCATGAGAGAAAATATATACGTCACAAAGTAGTTAGTCATCAAGGATAGCTACAGGGAAGTTCATATCAAGAATTTGTCAATGTTATGGGCATCATGCTTCATTCAAGTGGCTTAGAGGAGGTTGAAGAGGCATCATATATAGAGAAAAGATAAAATATTAATAATTCTTAAGAAGGGAAGAGAAACTTGTTTAGAAAAAAAGGGGACACAAGTGAAGAAGATTCATTCACATTTTTACAAGAGTTAACAAAAGCCCTCAAGTACATGACTATAAAATCAACATGTTTCTACATAAAAAGATCTATAGGAAAATCCTTGGCCCTACAAGGAAAAGTACAGTTCTTCTTCTGAAAAATACAAAATTTGAAGGAAATACAAATACCCAAGAAACTGTGGGTTTGAAGCTATAGATTAAATAATTAACAACCCTCATTTTTTCCAAGATTTAAGCCCTTATGCAGTGATAAGATACAAGAAAATCACAAGAATTACATGTTAATTATCTTACCAAACAATCTTCAATATAGAAAGACCTACAAAAAACCTTCCATAAAACCATAGTAATAGTCAACGACTTCACATAACATTTACAAATAGTGTTGAAATGCAAAATAAGAGTTGGGAGGGTCGATTTAGGTTAAGAGCATGCCCTAGAAGCTCCTTAGAAACCCACAATTTTTTTGTAGGATTTTTTGTTTTAAATCCAAGTTTACTAATCTAATGACCCCACGGGTATTGGCTTATGAAATATTTTGAAAACATTGATATCATTTAGATACCTTAGGTTTGTGATCTATGTCGAAAACATAGTTACAATAGGGTAGGGTAGGATATAAGGTAATAAATTAGACTTATTAATTTATTTTATTAAGTATGTTTCATACTTATTAATATTTATTGTGTTTAATTTTATAATTTTATATCCCTTACTTTATTTTATTTTTGGTTATTTATTATATCTTGAAATTTCATTAAAAATATAATAATTAATTAAAGAGGGCATTATTTTTTCCATAAACATTATTGTTGTACAAGTGGATTAAGAGTGCTTTTAGAAGCTCTTATTCACTATGTTCTTTTAAAGATGCAAAATTTTAGTTATTGGTTTGTTGAATTCAACACAAAGGAGGGTTGAGTTTCTTTTTTCCCATGTGCGTATATACTTGGTCATAGAAGAGACAAGATGATATTTATGAGTTTGGAGAATTATTCTTGGAAGTTGAGTTAGTTTGCAGACATGAGGAGGGAATCTAGGAGTGATGGAGAAAATATAGGAGGAGGTCAGTTTTGACTTCTCCAAAGTAGTTGGAAGGCATTTATGAGCTCTAAGAGAAATTTTTGGGGTATTTTTTATGAGGTGTTGGGTTCCTTATTTGACGGAGTGATTTTTTTCAGCATAATGGCAACTTTCGATTGGGTTTTGACTCTTGTTTTTGGGTCTACTTTTCTACATTTGAGCCAAGTTAGTTGGAGGGTTGTACTTAGTGAGTTTGGGACTCACTTTAGTTTTTTAGTTCCACTTTGTGCATTAGTTGTTCTTGGAGTGATATTTTGAGTCCTTTTGGAAGTTCCTCACATATTGTTTGTAGCTCATTTTCAAGAATGTATTGTTGAGTTCCCTTGAAGCTTGATTAAAGAATATAGTTTTTGGAGGCCTATTTTGAGATTGCTTAATTGTATGCAAGTAATGATTTGGATGTTTTCTTTTTGTGATTCATTATTGAATCCTTATATTTTATGTATTTGTTTAGCATTTTTAAGTGAATAGTTCTCATTTCATATAGGTTATAGTTTGTGATTTATAGTTCACCTTATCTTGTTAAAGTTGTGAAAGTTACTTTCCTTTTAACTTGTATTATGAATTCATATCCTTCCTGTAAATTATTTATCTATGTGAAGCGTTCAGATATCAATTTTGTGTCATCTATTGAACTGTGTTGTTCTAAAAGTTTTATTGTGTGCACAACAACAATGTGTTCATGTTGAAGTTTTGGTGCATCACCTTAGTTTCATGTTTAGTATTTTAAGTTTATGAAGAAATTTATTGTCCCTTTTCCAACCAAGTCTTTTATTTTCTATTAAGTTTTAGGTGAAGTATCAAAGAGAAAGTTGACCTTCTCTAGAGGTTCATATCTATTTAAATATCCCACATATTTTGAAATGATCCCATGTTACTCTAGGATGTTGAATCTCATGTGATTTAGTAAAGGGTAAAATTATGGTTGATAATAGAACTTTTTAGCCAATTTGTCATTCATCATCATCTTCATTTCAAAACAATGACATGACTTTATCCACATCAGATTCTAATGTCATAAATTACATTTGTTGAATTTTTTGAAATTTATATGTATGACATGGCCTTCTCCACATCAGATGTTGATGTTATTTCCATCAGTTGAATTTTTTAAAATTTTGATGTATTCATAATTAACCTTTCTCATTTATTGCATGTATATTAAAGACCACTTGGCTTGGTGTAAGTGATCAACATGCTAGAAAATATGACACATCGTGATGTGAGCTATTTAGTGCATTCTTCAAAGTACTAAGATGGAAAAAATATGATGGTGTTTTTGTCCTTATTTTAAAGGGAAATTATTTAAGATTTTCCCTCGCATGTGTGTAATGGCTTACTCCATTTTATTCTCAAAGTTTAAAGATCTTGACAGGGATTTTCACCATTTTTATCTACTGTCATGTACAAGGAACATCTTTTCCTTGTGTTTACAAATGAATTTTTATTTATTTTTGATTCATCCCTCTACTGTTCATGCATGTGAAAATATTTTCAAGTTTTAAATGGTGCATTTATTTCACACATTTAATTGGCATTTTTTCTCGGTATATTCAAGGGCTCCATATTAATTTTATGCATATCTTCTATATTCCCTATTTCTTAACTCTCCCAATAATGCTGTATACTCCACTAAATAATAGGGTTCTAGTACCAATCAAGACTTAGGAACATGCCCAATTTCAAGCCCTGCTATCAACATCTAAATAAAAAAGAGTGTTTAGTTGGAAAGATTAGAAAGCTAAGAAGGATATTCAACCGATTATTGGTGATGTTAGAGTTAAGATTGGAAAGCTAACAAGACCAAGTACTATGGGAAAACCTAATTGAAAGTTATGTTAGAGTTAAGTTTGTAGAGGGTTTCTAATTGGCAACATAAATTTGTAAATATGGCATGTTTAAAGGGGATTCTTTGATTGGGGTTTTATTTTTCTGCCAAACAAGTGAGAAAGAAATCAATAAGGGTTGGATTGTTTGATGCAAACAAGAATGGCCTAGTACCTAGAAACATAAATTTGTTTGATAAGGAATTGGGAATTATTTATGATATGTTACTATATCAACTTTTAATGTCAAAGAAAAAAACTTTCTATGCCATGTATAGCATTCTGGTGCATTGTCCTCTTCCCAAGCCACATTTCATTGACTACAAAAAGAAATTGATTAGGGAAAGATATTAAAGAAAAATCAAAGGTTGCTGATATTTGTGATGTGTCACTCTAGTCAGTATTACTCCTTTTGTAATGATGACTAACAAAATCTCTAGATTTTGGGTGAATCCACAATAGTGGGTTACACTTTTTTGCCTGAACGGACACTGAACTCTACATTTTGAAATTTTTTTTTATATTTAGATGCATATTGTCGTTAAACTATTTGAAATCAAAAGATGAAGTAAATTTGAGTCTTTTAGGATTTGTTGTCTAGATTCTAAATATATTTTTTATTTTTATTTTTTAAATTATTTGAATGGTTTTTTCTTTCTCCCACGAAAACTGGTATGTTGCTGAAAATGTCATTTTCAAAGAGTTACATTGTTTTCATAGAGCATAACTTTTTTTCTAAAATAGATATCAATATGATTCTTTTAAATTTAGTTTTTTAACATCCATACAGAGGGCATGTAATTGGTTTGATGACATTATGATTATTATTTCATATTTTATTAACGTTTTAAGTTGACTAAACCATAATTCTGACATACCTTGACTACATAGCTTATAACTTGTTGTGTATTTGTCCAATTTCATTTTTATTTTTTTTGATAGAAAGATAACTTCAATACCTAGGGCATAGATATTTTTTAGAATTTTTTTTCTCTAATTTACTATTTTTTCATAATCGTCAAACATAGAGGTAGACATACAGTGAAATATCTATGTTTAGTAAAACTAAAAATACAAAGTCATAATAAAATTAATATATATTAACATTATAATCATTGGAAAGATTTTTCTCAGTAGTAGCTTACTACATAGATAGTTTTGTCAAATGGATTCATTTGATTTTCCAAAAGATAAATTCGAAGTGATTTTTTGTCAGCATTTTAACAGGTGCGAAGGAGACTCCAATATAGGTTACAAGAATGAGGAGTATAGATGTTATATCAATATTTTTTTATCTAAGAGGCTTTGAGCTAACCATTTGTAATGAAATCCTTCAAATGGAACCTCTCAAGGCTTAAATAATCATATTTTATTAAAAATCTGTTATTTCAGTAAAAATCAGCATCTCTAAAAAAGTGTAACCCACTATTGTGGGGTCACCCTTTTTTAGTGAAGCACTGTCTAGCCCTTGTTTGAAAGAAGTGGGCGATAATTCTTGAATTTCTTGAGAGGTTAATCTTATACTTTTTAGGGTTTATTTTGCATGGCTATCTTTTAGTGTTTTAGGGAAAATTTTTAAGTTTATCATTCGATGATCTTTCTATTGTTATTCTATGAAAGACATTTTGGTTGGTTTTAGTTAGTTTTCTTTATAGCACTCTTAGTTGGTTATTAGTCAATTTTATACTTGATCAATCTTAGACATACATATGTTCAATGCTTTTGCACCTTGATACTCTTGCATATTTTAATTTCTTAATATTAATGCTAAGTATAGGTCTCTAACCTTCTACAAAAAAAGAATGACTTAAAATAACCCAAAATGACTGAAAACTAACCCATGGCATAAAAGATGACTAAAAAAGAGAACTAGGGGTGTTGACCTTTTTTAGGTATCTACAGCAACATTGTAGTAGATAATTAGTATTAATTTTATAATTAAAAATTTCAATCCATAATAGATATACATATTAAAATATGTCACAATATGTAAACCATATACCCTATTTCAAATCCAAATATGTGTCACATTCTAGGCACCATTAGCTTTGAATTTGTTAATTTTTTTACAATATTAGGTTTGTTAGAAAATTTATTTTCAATATTTTTAAAATTTATAGAAAAAGTTCATTATTATTATTATTATTATTATTTTAATAATATGCATTAAATCCTTTCATTTTTCCTTCAATTATATAAAAGGTTTAAGTTTTTTTTTTGTCCTACTTAGGTTGGCATATGTAGGACTTTTTTTAATCATTTTTTCCCTAAAAAGAAAGTACAATGTTCATTCTTAAATTTTGAAAATTATATTATATCACAAAAACTAAAATTAATTTCCTACAAATTTTATTGCTAGGTTTTTTCAATTTGTATAGATAGCACATATAAGTTTTAATGTGAGGTTGCACAATCTTTATTTTGACATTTTCATTACATAGATTAGAATTAGTTTTTAGTTAATCATGACCTCAACCAAACCTCTAATTTTATCAAAATCTTGGACAACTCTTAGGAATAATTTTTATATAGATACATAAGTTTTTATATGTTTCCATATCATGAGGTTTACCATCACTTTTCTATTTTAAAAACCAATCTTATTATGACTCATGTTACACTTGCTCAATGTTTTGTATTGTAATTTATTTTTTGATGTTCTCATGTTCTTCTTTATTTACACTTTTTTTATATATTAATTTTGTAATGCTTAGAATAATGTGTTTATGCTATTTTTTCATCATACCATAAGTTCAACCATCACTTTTGTATTTTAAAAATGAATCTTACTATGACTTAAGTTACAATTACTAAATGTCTTGCATTGTAATTTCTTATCTATTGTGCTCACGTTATTCTTTATTTATGTTTTTTTATCTTCTAATTTTATTATGCTCAAAATAGTTTATGCTATTTTTCATCTATTTGTGTCCTTATTTTCTATTATATTGCATGAACTTAATTTGAAAAGTCATTCTAATTTGAATATATAAGTGAAAGCTAAGGTACTTGGATGTCATTTAGTATATGTTTAAAGAATTTTGCACCTTCAACTAATTATGGTTTGATTTTAAAAATTGCATTATAGCATGAATCTTATTGTAATATGAATTATAATAGTGACCCATGGAGATGAAAATAAAAAATTCTAGAGCATAAACTAATCCCAATATTGATAATAAGTAATTAAGTAGAATATAAAAGTCAAGAATGCTCTCTTATAATAGTATCTCAAGAATGTTAATCATAGGGAATTCTAGTACCGTGATAACAACTGAAAATTATAATATTTATATTACGAACTCATGTGCTTACAAAAAATAAAATTCAAAATATAACTCTATCGTTTACCAAAACCATTGGTCTAAATAATGACCTAGAAATATTTGGCTGAAATTTTGATGGGCACCATATTTTATGAGGTGGTCACCAATTTATACTTAGTAGACTAAGACTAAATTTTTAAGGACTTGTCATGTAACTTGTAATAATGTCTCCCTTAATATGGATGCTCTATTTTAAAATATTAAGACCATTTCAAAGATTCTTTATAAAATGTTTCTCAAGATTCCAATGTAATCTTCCTTGTACTTCTTGCACATATTACAAAATAGCTAACACATGGCAAAGAGTGCCAACTAAAAGTGGGACCCTTTGCAATTTATTTGGCTCTATTTTATTGGTATATTTTTAATAACCCATAACGCTATATATTTTATATTTTAGTATGATGCAAACATGACTTTGATTTCTAGGATTGAAATATTGATTGGTGTAAAAGGTTTTCTTATATGGTTCCACATGAGTTTGTAGCATATTATTGAAGCATTAATAAGTATTATTAGAATTTATTCTCATGCTTTCAAGAAACCTAATTATTCTATGTAGTACGGTGCCATTCTATTTGACTACTTAATTCTTATTTTATATAGCTCCACTTAATTATGAGGTGGAGTAGTTCATGTGTATGATTTGTAATTGTGTGAACAACATTTAGTGTGTTACCTTTACGTCTATATATGCTAGTTGTTGTTTATCTTGATAACATTAGAATGTTGATTCTCCCAATAACTATTTATGGATGATCTAGGGTTTCGAGCATAGTTTTCTACTTGATGGCAGGGTTTCAAACAATGCATTTAAAGCTATATGTTATTATATATACATTTTAGAGATTTTACAAACATAACAAGGTAAGTGAAAGATAATAATAGGATAAAAAGATAATCAAAACAAAGAGATAAATAGAAAAATGGTTACATTTGGATTTAAATTTAAATTTGTATAAGAAAAGTGTTAATATATTCTAACATAAACAAGGTTGTTATGATTTATCATTTGGCACTTTCCATGTCGTCATTTAGTACCTTGCAGAAAATGATTAATTGAGATGGATGTGCTGGAATCTCTTGGCATCTTTGTATCGGGTGACGATTTCGGATTTTCTTTCAGGTTCTTTCCTGAATGAACCCTTGAACCTGTTTTTAATTTTAAATAATATATATAGTGGCTCCGTCCACTTGTTTATATATATATATATATATATATATATATATATATATATATATATATATATATATATATATATATATATATATATATATATATATATATATATATATATATATATATATATATATATATATATATATATATATATTCTAACATCAAATTTGATAGATAAGCTTAGCTCTCATTAAATATAATAGTAAAAGAACTTTTAATGATTCTATTAAACATAATCATTTTGATTTTTATCAAATCACAATGAAATTATTAAAATTATGAAATTTATTGACCATATTTAAATGCATTTAGCAATAAATAATATTATCTTTAGCAATAACAATTATCATTTGTATGGACGAGGACAACAAGGATCTTTTCTTGTTTCTGCAGGAAGAGAGGGCTAGGACCCTGCTATTTAAGCAGTTGGGTGGGAAGAAATAATTTCTAGTGTCCATGTGTTGGTTAATTTTGACTGGGCTTGGCCCTAGGATCCCCTATTGTGCAAATGGGGTTAATGTTAGTCTTTATATCTTTTTGTTCAGCTCTATGTGGCTTATGACTGATACTTTACATGCTACTATTCATTTTAAGTACTCTGATTTAATCCTTTTGATCAGTACTGTGGTTTATGTTTTTTATAGGGGCAAACTTAGACTTGGTGATTATGTTGTTAACTATTCTATCTGCTTTGACTAGTTCCATTAATGTGCTATTAATGTGCTACTAGTCCTTTGTTCCACAGGCCAACACCCTCTTGCTGCTTTATCTATCAAAAACAATTATCATTTGTGATAGTAATTGGCACAAGACTTGGACAAATGGAGTATCATGGAAGAACAAATTCATGAGTTGAAATCCCTCATTCCTTTGGATGAGGAAAAGAAGGAGATGACTAGGGAAAATGTCAAAGATAATCAAATCTAGATTAACAAAAACTTGGTTGATGGTGTCAAATTTAGCAAGGAAATAATGGATAAAATGACCCCTTCCTTCAACACTCTACATGATGAGCTAGAGTATAGGAAGGCTACACACACTAAACACAAGGACAATTTGTTGATTACTACCCAACTAATGAGAGAGGGCCCTAGTCCTAGTATGACTATGCATTTGCCAAAAAGACTTCCTTTTTGGATACTCTTAAGGAACTCAACAATAAGTGGAAGGACATTCATCTCCCTTCTGTCTAGTTTTGTGTTTTTGAACTCTTGTAGTTTTGCTGCTAGTTCATTTTTTGTTGGTTGAATTCACTACTTGTGAATTCCTTTAGATCTGTCTTATGACTTGATGTTAATTTTTGTTGGGTTCAGGCCCTTTCTGATTGATCTAATTAGAACAATAACAACTAATTTTAATAACACTAATATTATATAAATTTGTAAAATTCATAAATCATATTCAACATATTATTAATAAAAAGAAATCATTTTATCAAAGAAAATAATTAAACAAATTATATTTAAAAAGTGGGTTAATTCAATATTAATGATAAGAGTACAAATTCATATTTTGTAAATAAGCAACACAATATCTTATTTTTTTAATATACCCATTCACTAAAAGTTCATAATATCAGGGCGGTCTCTATATGAATATAGACATGGCTTCTAGTAATAAAAAACTATTTTGTATTCTTTGTTGGAAGCACCTAACTATCTATAAAAGAAATCTACATATCGTACCCTAATTTATAATTCACAATAAAAATTATAATTAGAAATCAGAATTAAGAATTTGAGATGAAATATTTGACCTTATTTAACCTATGCAAATAATTGGTTTCCACGCTTGGAGCACACGTTATCCTTGTTTAGAACGCTTGTGATGGAGGAGTTACCAGAACTAATAAAATGGAGAATATGAGCCAACAAAAGCCTGCCAATTTCTTTTCTTTCGACTGAGAAGCCATGTATTTGTCTTCTTCAATAATATAACTATGTTACATAATTGCTTGTTAAGTAGGCTTCTTTGTTAGGAAATTAGTTTTATGCATCCAACCATTACAATCGCTGTAAAAAAAATCTGGAGAATGAAAGTGATAGAATCTTGCATTACAGTTCTAGCATTGTTAGAACCTAGCTCTATTGTTTAACTGTTCCTAGGATGATAAATAATCTTTCTGAAAAAAAAAGACTGCAAGGCCAATTCAATTAGCACCACTGTCAAGCAAAATATATTATTTACATGATCCAATGTTTATCGAAGAATTTAAGCAAAGGATTACCATTACAGGATAATGTGCACCAGGTATGACTTGTGCCACTATTTTTCCGATAATCTAATAGATTATAGATACCATTCAGAAGACTATAGTATATGTTTATCTGATGAACAAGCAAGCCTTGCATCTTATCTGATTAGATAAGTATTGTAGATAAGTATCATAAATCAAATGAACTTGCCGCTTTGTATAGTCTATATCAATGTAAATATTATAAAAATCTGATATCCAACATGTAAGAGAAAAATCTTAAGGGAAGCCTTTCAAAATCTATTGTTATTTTTCAGTTTCTTTGGCTGGTTTACGTCTAGCATTAAGGTTTTTTATTGAAAGTCTTATTGGATGATGATTTGGAGTACCTTCCAAAAACTTTCTATTCTAAAAATGTAACCTATGTGGGGTTGGGATCCCTTTTCCCGTCGGTTATTGCTTCATTCAAAATCTTTCTCTTCAGTAGGAGTTTGTTCCTTAGTTCCTTACAGTTTTTTAGTGGTCTCATTTCCTATGAGTTCCTCCATTTTCTTTCACCTTGTGACTTGATGTTACTGACCCTTTCCTAATTGATTTAATCAGAAAATAAAAGAAATAAAATGTTAAAACCTCTATATAAATAGATTACATAGATCGATAGTGCAGTCATCAGTGCCTAAACTGTACTCCTGTCATATATAAATCAGCTATATACACGTTTTTGGTAGTTTCATTATAGTTCAAAATGTTTTAAGATCTGGCTGGGTGAAATTTCATTTTATGGGTTAAAATTTTTATGAAACGTATTGTTATGTTTTGGTGGTTTTCATTATGTTTGGAATATTGTCAGATTTGATTGGGCCAATTTCATTTTATCAATATTTTGGAGCAACTTTGTGGACCCATTTTGCTTCTCTTGTTTTTTATTTACATTGGAATGAGATATCATACAATTTGATTAAAAAATTGATGAGAAAACATTTCTAACTAATATATAAAATGTGAAAATCTTATATCATTAATTAACCTGGGTGTCTAACTTTTAAATTTTGACGACAGCGGATGTTTTTTCATAGTAAATTTAATTTGATTTTGTTATTAGGGTTCTTCTAGCACTTCAATGCAGATTTCCTGGTGTATGGCTTCAATTCATTTACAATCGACGCACACTTGAGTGAAAGTCGCCATTGGATGGCATATAACAGGAAAAAAGGACATATGAGCTATTTAATTCTTTATAAACAAGTAGCAGGTTCTTTTTTTTTATCTACATTTATTACTTTTCTACAGCAACCAAATTTGTTGTAATAGGAACAATGGAAAAACGTAGGTGAGTGTTTCCAGCGGGTAGAAGTAGGTGAAAGATTAATTAATATGCTGATAGACGTTCTACAATGGCAGTATGGCATATGAGAAAAATGGAAAATAGATTCACTTAGGTATTCATATAGAACAAAAGTTATAATGAAAGACAAACATATCATGCTGGTTTGTATTATATTAAGAATCTGGGTAGGGATTTCATCACAGCAGATCATAAATATAGCGAAAATACAAAATCCCAACAGTCTTTCATGCACTTCTTCTACTTGTGAGAATGAGTAAAGAAAAAACATAGAAGTTATGTAGGAAAGTTTCTAAGAAAGAATTTCTATTAAGAAAGAATTCCTTGAGGACATGGTTAGGATTCTGAGAAATATAGATGACAATTTAATTATTCTAAGATAGAAAGATTATGATATCACAATTATAAATGATAATCCTAGAAAGAGATATTCGATATTGGATTTTAAGGACCATCAAATTTTCAGAAGCAGAAGATGGGTGATAAGAAACAAGATAGGTTTTTTTTGACGAAATGATTTAAGCTCAGGTATAATAAAGGTCCTTCATGGATAAGGAAATTTTTTAAGTTTGAAAATCTAGTCTTTAAGGCAGAAGGTGAAGAAAGTTTGTTCAACATAGAAGCAAGTCTATTGAAGATCTTTGATAAGTAGGGTCCTCCTGTCAGTAGAGATTGAGGATTGGGATTTAGATTGGGCATCAGAAGAAGTAGCATTAAGATGGTCTCATGAGCTTAGAAGAATTAAGGAGCATAGGAGACAATCTACAGCTTGTAGGGGAAGTTACAAACTAAGTTGTCGTGTCTCTCAAAGTGCTGAAGGCGGAGATGCAGTTGGCCCATCTTCATGAAGTGGAATCTACCCTGCACCAGATATGAAACTTTCTTTTAATCCTTTTCAACTTTTGTTTTTTGTATAATTCTCAAATAGTCTTTAGATACTAAAATCCCTCTGGTTTCTCTGGTATTGATCGACAAATAATCACTGGGATTTGAAAAAGGTTTGATGGTTTGGTAGTTGGGGTAGCTAGTAGTTGTAGCTTTCTGGGAATTAGCTATTTTATTTATGAATAGGTTCAGAAGCATTAGACATTGTTGATGATTTCAGATGACTGTTGCTAGTTTCTTTTAGATTTCTGTTGCTAGTTTCGTTTAGATTTCTGATGCTTAAGACTTTGATGGATGATTTTAGTTGATACAATTTTATGTATATTTTAAACTTTATTAGTATAAATATAAGCTTCATTAGCTTAGACCTTTTATCAATTTAAAAAAAATAAAAAAATAGAAATAATATTTGATTTGATTTTAAAAAGTAAAAATTAGATTTGATTTGTTGTCAGAAAATAGACCTACTTTATAAATTATAAATTTGATTTTATTTAGTTTTAAAATGCAAAAATTGGATTTAATCTGTTTTTAATTGTTTTAATAATAGTATATATAAACTTTATTTTTTACACAAATTTTCCTAAATATAACCATACTACTTTACTATGATACCCAGAAATTAATGGTATAATTTGTAAAATGGTTGGAGGACACTTCTGTGAAGAACTCTTGTACAATTTGTACAACCCACTTAAACATGATGTACTCATCGTACTGACACCGCCTGTGCTATAATTTGCACACCTCAAATTTGATTCAGAGAGGCGGTCTCACATTTAACATGAAAAACTCGCCTCATAAACAGCCACTCTAGTAGCTCACTTTTAAATAGCCTATACTATCAGATTTTGATTTTAGCTGAAATAATATCATGCATGTGTTTGAGTTGGTGAAGTTGTTCCAAAGGTTGGCATCTTATTTATGTAAGACCAGCTCAGTTGGTCGCATAAAAACGATGTTATTTTATCATCTTAACTATTCAAAAGTTTGGTCTGTAAACAATCCACATCATCACCTCACTAAAAGAATTGATATGCCGTTGCGTTAGTTTTGAAAAGTTTGTTTAGGTAATGTTTTCTATTAATTGTAACGTTGGTTGTTTCTCTACATGTCTATTGTAAACAATCACTAGTAATCAAATGTTGGTCGTGGTCATTAAAAGTTTGGTTCTGGATGCTATTTGGTTATGCTGATCGTTCAAAAGTTTAAAGTTTAATTTGATATTTCATAAACAATTGATATTGTTTTTATTTTTGATATTGTTTTTAGTTCGATATTGTTTGTGGGAGTTATGTCTTTTTAATCTAGTGTGTGGCTTGTTTGGATAGTTTGATGTCGTTTCTGTTGTTCTAATTCTGGTGTCAGGGCTCTTTTCTGCTTAAATATAAAAACAATTGACATTTTATCTATTTCAATAACAAGAAAATTAATGTAAAACAACAAACATATTAGGTTAATTATTCCAAACTTTGATCCTGTAACCTACATAACTAATGCAACTTGAACATCTCACATGATTAACCCAACAAAAATATTATTTTAACTATTCCAAACTTTGATCCTGTAACCTACATAACTAATGCAACTTGAACATCTCACATGATTAACCCATCTCATGCCTTATGTAAATAGTTGACATCTTTAAGTTTTGGACTCAACTCAAAACGTTGGCTATTGGAAAGTTCAATGTCACATATCATGTAAATAAACAATCACAGAACACACATAAACGATTGACATTCTCAAATTTAAGAGTAAACTCACTCTCATATAAACAACTAGAATGTTTATGTTTTGAATTATGATTGAATTACATGAATTTGAGCTTTAAATTACAATTCAAAACTGACATCATGTCATAAATAATTAGTATGCTTGAAATTTAAACTCTGACTTGAAGTTGACCTTGTGCCTCATGTATTAATGTTTTAAACTCTAACTCAAACCTAGCCTCGTAAATTTTGATTCTAATAGAGAAATTGAAACAATAAATTGTTATTCAAAATTGGCTTCATGCTCATACAAATGACAAATACATTCACGAAGTTTATTTCACACCTCATATAAACATCTAATACATTCAATTTTTTAAGTTTTGATACAAACACAACCTTATAACTCACACAGCCTCATACCTTATATAAACAAATTGCACATTTATTTTTCAATAACTCAAACCTAACCTTATACAAACAATTTAATCTAATAAAAAACAAAACAAAACAAACCAAAACCAAACCAAACCTACATATTTGGATAATCAACCCACGACATATAAGTTGGAGGGTAGACTGACTCATAAAAAAAAAATACATACAAATACATTAAACTACTTATCAATTCTATTAAGCCTAATGTACAAATTACTAACTCAATGTTTGAGCTCATCCAAGTTTGTATATGTCCAATAAGTCTACCTATTGTTTTTAATTGAAAAATGTCATAGATTCTACAGCCAATAAGCCTTCCCCTCAGCACCACCCATTGGACTTTTAGCTTTAGAAAGAATAAAGCTTGAAAGCTTTTCTCTAATTCAGGAATTTACAGCCATGTCTCTTTATACTGTTGTGTTTTGTATCCTTCACATAAAAAGTATCTTTCGGTAGGAATTAGCCAGTCATTTAAATTGTTCATCAACAAGACTGGCTCTATGATTTAATCTGTATGTAACCGTTATTCATTGAATTTTACTTATTCCAATATAAAAACATCTCTATAAATAAACTTTCAATATTATTTTACAGAACTATGAATGTTACGGGAACTATGAACGTTAGAACTTTAAACACAGTGGGACAGAAGGTAGAGCACACTTTCGACGTCAAAATCTAGAAAGAATAAAACAGAGAAGGAAAGTAACGGCAGCAATAAAGAAATGGCACCAGATGATCTTTCTTAAAAGGTAGACAAGATTGGATGTAGGACTATTACAAAGAAGCCCTAGAAACAAAATAGCACAAAGAAGAGACTAAAAACGACAGAATCGACTCTAAGAATTCAAAAAAGCATTCTCTAATCAATCAGGACAATTTGGCAAAAGAATATGCGGATTAAGAAAGTTACAAGTATTAGATGATATAATTCTTCCATATCATGAATACATCAGAAACACCTAAATGACAGAACTAGGAACGAAATGATGCAGGTAAAAATCTAATGAATCATATTTTCTCACAATGCCCAAAAGAAATTGAAAATGGTACAAGAAACTATTACTGATCACTATTCAACATTTTGTCCATAACCTTTAGATTGGATAGATAGGCTTACATCTGTAGAAAAGGTTTAGGTATATTCAGACAAGAAATAAAAACCCATTTAATCATTATTTGTTAAATCATCATACATGAAGATCTACTTAACATTCAATACACATCTGACAGTTTGACAGATAATCAGGTCAGGCCAGTACAGGCCAATCTATTCTACTATTTCTCTCTTTTTTTGTTCAGAAAAACCCATTCACTCTAGTATTTATAGAGAAGATGACCAACATCATCTTCCTAGGAAACTACAATCAGGAAAAAACCATACAATACTATTGTATATGCAGGGATCAGAATGCACTGTTGATCAGAAAAAAAATCCTATTTCGATTTCGAAGGAGTTGATCACCTTGTGGAGCGATGGCATTCACAGAGGGACGCCTCGTTGTCTACTTCTTTCCTGTGGAAATTTCGGTGACAATGGCAGGCAGCACATTTCATGGCTCCACTGGTTCCCTCTGCATCACTTGGCATGAACTCTCCACACCCATCAACAGCATACCCACCAATGGAAGCAGCATGATTCTTCCTGCATTCCCTGTAATTCACCTGCCTTTTCTTCACATCACCATTAGAAAGCCCACCATTTGCCAAGCCTCCTTCCCTCTGTGGCAACTCAAACCTCCTCATTTCCTCCTTTCCAAATCTTTCTGATCTGATCTGATAAGAATGCAACAACCCAATAGCTCCCTCCCCACTTTCATTTCTGCACCAAAGAATTTACTTATATCTCTTCTAACTCATCTTCCTCTCTGATTTTCTTCTTAATCCATCTTATTCTTCTCTTTACTTTTTCCTAAACCCTCATTAAATTTGACCTCATTTCCTAATGTCAAACTGAACCCACTTCGAGCAAATAGATCATTTTCATCTAACAATAGCAATCCAAGAGCATAACTGCAAGATTAGATTAGATCAGATCTGAAGGATAAGATACTAACATTTGATTGTACTTCACCTAAAAAAAAATATATTTGGCAAAAATTATGTGAATAAAACTCTCAAATCAGACAAGAGGAGAAACCAACCGATAAGCATCTAGGGAACCTTATAAAAGGTGAACATGGGCCCACCACAAAGATGCCATCTACCATTACAAGAAACGAATCATTATATCATAGATTCCTCGGCTTTTGTTTCCCAACCCTAGAAAGTTAGAACGTTGCCATATATATAATTTACATTTACGAAATACATGTACATTGGAAGGGATAAACATTAACATACTCTGTAAGTATTCATTCAAATTTCTTGAATCTGCAATATGAATCAGATACCCCTAAACGTACAATAACATATCTATATTTAATAAATAAAATTGATATAGAAGAGGTTGAGATATATCAAATTTCAAATATCTTTATTATTTATTAAGAAAGAGGGAAAAACATATTTCTTATTGAATAAGAAAGAAAACAGTAGTCTTATTTTTTTGTTTTTATGGCACATTCCATGCTATTGTTAAATTTTAATATTTATCAAAAAATAAATAAATAATCTTTATTTATTTATTGATAAAAATCGCTGTGCCATTATAATTTATTAATAAAAAAACTGCTTGGGAGAGGCTCCACTAAAAGAAGCATGAAGAAAGTGCTCTTAGCGTAACAATAATGTGAATTTATTTTTAGACTACAAAAATTGGGTTGTCTTCTTATAACTTGTAATCTACGAGTTATTTTAATGTGATAGAATATTGAAGATGTAAGAGTGACATAACCTCCATTATAAAAGAAAAGAAAGATGAAACCTAATAACCTCAAACTTACCACAAAATATCTGACCAATAGAATCAGCCCTAACCCAAGATACATAATATGATTCAAATTGTTTTCACCAGTATCTATATATATTAATAAAAAGTATTAAATCTGATAAAGAACTCAGACGGATTTTGGTCTTTCTCAAAGCATGTAAGAATAATTGTAACGAATTATTCATCAATCTGCCAGATTAATAAAATAAAATGCAAGTGGTTGTCATTATGTATGGAGGGCTTGTCGCTTAACAACCCGACCTATCTCAGCCATATGTCTATGGCCACTCTCGTTAAAGCACCAAAGCATTTTTGGTCAAGTTTGGAAGATATCGAGTGCGGGGTACGTCCAAGAAACAATATTCATCACTTCATAAAATTTGGAATAAAGAATGACAAAAAGCAAGCCTATTTTCCAAGGGACAAATGTACAAAATCTTATCCCTTACACCAGGTGGAATAATCTTGAAAAATGTAAAATGGAGCTCATCTATTTTTCTTAATATTTTCTAAATAGATCATTATTGAAATTCTAATTTATGGACTAATCATGAGTGTTATTCTCCTTAGTTTCAAAGATTAAAATAGTCCATATTCTTAAGTTAAGAATCTTAAATATGAGCATTACTTGTCAATGCATGTAAAAATTTTCAAATTGTGTGTCCATGGTTGTGTATTTAAAACCATCATCTCAAGGCTCTCTTCATAATAATTAACATTGTGAAGTCACATACATGTACTATAGTCTTAGTTATATCAAGTGCAATTATTAAAATATCAACATCCAATTTTCTTATCCGTCTAAATTTTATATTTTCAAATCAAGTGGTGGGCTTGATTTTTAGCAATAAAGTGGAATGCTCTTCTTTTTCTAAGACCCACTTGCAATAGTGCTTCTTAGCAGTGCTTAGTTTTCTCAATACAAATATCACCTAGAAAATATTTGTTGTAGGTATTAAAGGAAAAAATTCTTAAAAGATGGAATCACATTACCCAAAAAAAGAGTATCTAGTTGGACCACAATACAATTAGCTAGGTCCTATTCAACTCCAATTCCTAGGTCTCAACAGTGTCACTAGACTTTAGTCTATTTATTCTATTATAAATATTAGTTTTTATCTATTTTTAGCAATATCATAGCATCACAATAGGAAAAGCCCACATTACATTGATTTCAATATATTCCATAATCCAAATCAATTTATACTTCAAATTTGTATTTACATTTGTCATTCTCATCTTAATTTATCTACGAAATTTATTAATAAAATAAATTTGTTAGATATATTTTGAGACTTTGATTTTGATGCAAGGTAAGTATGAGAATCAAACAAAGGAATTTTAAACCAAGTAGCACAATAATATTTATATAATAACATGATAAATAAAATAAAAAATAAAGATGGAAACATAGTTTCATTTATAAGCTTAAAGAATTAACAATAGATAATAAGGTACGCAGACAAGTTATTATAAATCACTGTGGAAGATCATTATCTTTTTAAATTATAAAGTTGCAAACCTTAATATTTTGAGAAATAGTTTACAATTCAATAAGGAATGCATTTTTATATACATCTTTATTCAATGATAACTCATAAAGTATGGCCTCCCAGAGTTTAGTAAGACCCTCTAAGAAATTGCCCATTATTTGTTATTTATTTTATCATTGCAAATCAATAAAAAGATGAAATATTTAGGGTGCATTTAGTATTTTTGGTACCAATTACAATCTATATTTTTATTATACTAGTTATTTTTAAATTAGAGATTCTAAATTGAAACAATGTGAGGATATAACTATCTATTAGTCAAATAATGGATCATCCAATTGTGTGAATCTCCATAATAAATATTTTAAATTTAAATTTATTAAATAGGTATAAGAAAGTACTTTATTTTTTATTAAATTGGCAGGGAGAGGGCCTTGATTCCTTACAGAGGCAATAGAAAAACACCAAGGACACAACAACCAAACATCTTCTAGTAGAAAAATGTCAAAAGGACAAAAACCCCTACAACTATATATTGAATATTTTAATAAAAAAATATATAGAAATGAGGTCCAACCATTAGATATAAGCATTTACTCATTGTCCCGTTGTAACCCTTCATAAGGCAATATTAACCAAAATAAAATTTTACTAATATGAAGGTAATAATAACTACCAAAATTATCAATAGTGTTTATAGAACATAGGCCATGAAGTCTTACTATAAGTAGAAGATAAACTATAACATAACTAACATTAAGATAAGTAAAACCTAGACAACTATCATCTCTAATCAACCAACAAAAATAGCACCACTAAAAGGAAAAAGGCCCTTGGCCTCAAAGAACCCTATCCTCCATGGCATTAATTAGTGGTAATCAACTCCCAATTCCATGATAGTTGTTGTAGGTTCTCTATCCAATCTTCTCAATCTAAATCTAGGTCCAACTTAGATTCACCATGTTTGTATTCATTTCCTTGGCATTTTTTTAGCATTCTTCATTTTTCTATGACCAAACTCTAACCCCATTATATTATTTGTTATAATAGTATCCATGATGGTAAACATTGAGCCTATGGAATGACCAAAATGAATTTTAGTGTTACTAAATGATTCATCCTTGTCCTCAAAATCATTGAATCTTTCATGGAGGTAAACAATTTGGGCTTTAAGCTCATAAATATTTAGTTTTTCAATTTTGAGTAGAGTTATTGTCAAGGGCATTCTTTCCCATAATTCCCACTTCATTGTTAACAAGGGAGGGGGATCTATTATTCATTATTTCATAAGATTCATCAAGGTACGTAGTGAGATTAATTGGTCCCCCCAATATACTCATCATCTAAGTCAGCTTATTTTTCTTCATAATCCTCATCTTTGGAATTATAAGAAGATTCCCACTCTTCAAATTTAAAATCTTCATCACTCTCTTGGTCATTTTCCACCATTACTTTTTTACCTTTCAATTCTTTATTAAGAAGGTGAGCATAGCACCTCTCAGATCCTAAACTGATTTCTTGTTAGGGTTCCACATTTTTGGTTTCTTCCCCATTACCTTCCTCCTAATTGTCAAAATCTGCAACCAATATTTTTCTTTTGATCCCTTTATTCCATATTTTTATAAACTTGGAAGGGTTGGGCTTCTAGCTAGCAACCTTACATTTTTCTAGGGTAGGTTTTAATAATTCAACCTCAAGAACCTCTTTAGCTGAGGTACTCTTGGCTACTTTTTATTTCTTTTTGAGAACAGACCTATTATTTTTTAGGTGGGTAAGGGATTTATCTAAATTGACTCAATCCTTAGAGTTATATGAGGGTTTTCACATAGTTTTCTAAGGTTATTCTCTAGATATGAGATTAAGAAACTTTTAAATAGGAACTTGTAGTGAAATTCATACTAATAAAGAAGAAGTAAATGGATAGAAATGAATACCCATTTTCTCCCCATACATAATGTGGTTCAAAATGAGGAAGTGGTAGCCATGAACCATAGTGTATCTCCCTCCAAATTTAGATATTTCATAACATAAAAACTAATCATAGAATATTAGGGAAGTAAGAGAGAGTGCCCATACCCATTTTGCACAACTTTCAACTTTTCTCCCTTCTTGAAGAATTTTCTTATGTAGGTTTTATAATTCCTAGAGCTTCTCTTTTCCACCATATCACTTGTGCACTTTAGAACAATAGCTTTCACTATCATCTCAAGAGTAACTATAAATTTTATGGTCCCAATAGAGACATTTCCCCTCTGTCATGAGTTGCAGAACTTGGTCAATAGAGACCTATTATAACCATTCAACACCATGAATAGGGCATCAAATATGCCTTACTAAAGAGAGTCTAGAGATCCATATTCTACATGAGCTTCCTACAATCCTTCAAGTTCTAACTATTTAAGGGTCCCTCCCATCACTATCAACTTCTCAAAACTTGATAGAGAATGGAAATTTTTCATCTCAACAAGCTCAAAAAATAGATTTTGTTTAGGAACAAAAACCTCTTTATTCCCTCTAACACTAAAATTAAAATTGAAAGGCTTCACTTCCAAGCATGTGATATGACATTTCCATAAATTCCTTTCCTTTTCATTATAAATATTTAATCTATCCTCGATACTATGAATTAGAGACAAGGAAGTGGAAATGTTGGCAAAACAGTAATTCAACATATTCCAAGGACACATACCAACTGTAAATTTCATAAGTCTTTTAATAAATAAATAATTCATTAATAAAATGTTCCTTCTAATAAAAATATTCCTTTTCACTTTATCAAAAGAAAAATATTGGAGACATGCAAATCTTTCCATTTTTTTTCTAACATACAATATATCAATAAGGGGATCATTAATTTCATTTATCACTATTAATACTTTATCAGACATCATGTCAATTTTAGAGTTGGGTGACTACAATAAGTTGAGTCCCACTTTTGGGCAAAAAGTGGAAGTGTTTTACCTATTTTTCAAAAAAAATTGTTAATTGATGTCAAAATTTGAGCAACTTAGAGATGGAATCTAAAAAAACTTTACTAATAGAAAATGTAGTGCTCAAAGTCTAATTTTCAAATATATAATTTATTTAAATACCCATATGGTATAAATTAATTTTTAGTAGGCATGTTGAAAAACCACTTTTTTAAAATACCTATTTCGGGACCATACCACACATGTACGACCACCATATTTTGACTTAAAAATAACTAATATTTTGTGAATCCTTCTGGAGAAAGATACCTAAGACACCAAAGATCGATGATCCTATTTTTTCTTTCTTTTTTATCAAAATTTTTTAATTAATTTTTAATTGATTATAAAGTACATTTTCAAAACCTCTAGTATACGACCACCATAAATTGATAAAAATTTCACATTTTTTAAAAACTCTTTTTTTTTAAAATCTTCAAGTGAATTTTATGTAGATTGATGTCATATAATTTGTTTTCCAAAAAACCTAAAAACAAAAAAGTTATTAAAGTTTTAGTGAATCTCACTATTTTATGTTTAGGTACCACTTTTGATTAATAAATAATGGAAAAATAGTAAAAATAATAATATCACTATGAAATTTACATTTCTAAAATTGGGACAATGAGAACTCTAAGGGGTTTTTGTTTCATCGAAAAATATGATCAGGAAGACCCTCAAAAACTTATGGCAATGTAGAAATATGTTATTCCATTGCCTTAAACATTATTTTGGAGGTCCAAGCATAGGCTTGATCCCACCAAGCTTATCTCAAACCAAAAACCAAGAAGTAAGGAGGTACATTTTCTACTTCATATTTTATGAAACAGTTGCTTGTTATTTAAAATTCAAAAAATAGGTGTCTGCTTCTTAAATACAATAAATTGGTGTGGTAAAGTTTGTTTCTAGTCATAATTAAAAAATATATATTGAAAATGGGCACCTATTTTGAAAAAAATGGGCAAATAATGGGTGCCCATTTTCTAAATTGTGGATTGAGCATCCGAACCTAAAGCATGCACTTGAATTTTTTTCAAGATGGGTGCCTATTTCTATTAGCGTTGTAATACTTTGATGGTTGTAACATTTATTATAGTTCTGTGTGACTGTTCCATCATTGTAGTTCTCTGATGGCCAATAAATTTCTAAGAAAGAGCAAGTGCAAGGGGGTAAAAGCACAAAGTTGTGTCACGTTTCAGGCTAACTTATCAGCACAACTGAATTTGAGTATTTCTAACTAAGAATTATCTTTTGTCAAACATATGGTCTAGCTAGATTCATTATAGCTAAGTTAGATAAGTTCTTTAACTTTTCCAATTGGAAATGTCTATTAAATGCATGTTTTATACCAATTTAGGTCCAATTACCAAATAAATAAAATTATTTCAGAAAAGTCATGTTTCAATAACTCCTACACTTTTTAATGATATTTTAAAAAAAATATAAAAAATACTCTTTTGTAGAGCTTAGAGTCAAGATTATTGTCGTAGAAGTTTTATAGTATTATGATTAGATCTAATATATTATAATTTCAAAAGACTATAAGTAGGCATTTTAATATTCAAGAAGATATTTCTTCACATAAAGAAAATAAATAGTAAATCATATCAGAAAAAATTAATATTTACATTTAACACTAGAGGAGAGAGTCATCTTTAAGAATATGTAATTTTTTTAAGAATGGTGTAGATTTGATAGGGGAAATTTGGCAAGATATGAAAACTATCAATTTTGGATAATTTCAACTTTGAGTAGTTATAACAGATAAAATATACATTAGAAACCAATCTTTCTTCTTTTCTACACTAGCTATACATGTCATCTATAACATACTTTGAAATCAGAGGAAAAAAAAATTATTTTCATATACTTGTTTGGTGGGAAATAGACCCCAAATTTTTAGCATTTTTTCACTAATTAAAAAATGGACTTCAAAAATTAAAAAACTATGTCAATTCTTGTTCAAAATTATTTTAAAAAATTATAGGAATAAAATTTATCCAGTTTTTCACATTTCACCAATTTACATGATCTTCAAATTCTAAACACAAATGCCACTTTTAATCGTTATAGTTGAAAAATTTGTGTGTTGTTGACCTTTTCCTTTATAAAAGTGTGACATAGGTTTGTATTTTTACCAAGCGAGGTAAAGATATTTGTATTGACATGATAGATTTATGACATAAAAGCTATTAGAATAGAAATGTCCTAATCAATTGAGAGGGGGGGGGGTGTGAATCAGTTGATGCCAATACTTAATACTTTAAGTTCAATTCCAATCTTACTGCAGAAAAAAAATGTTGAACAAAAAGTAAATGCAGTAATAAAACTCATACATATGAACAACAAGATTTTTTCTTGAGGAAACCCTATTAAGGAAAAAATCTCGTTGGGGATGGTACCCACAAATATCTACACTATGAGTATAATAACCCTATTAAGACTTCTAACCATGTTAGAAGTCGATTATTATAATAGACAACTCTTGATTAAAGGATAGATCATGTTAGGAACCTTTTACAATGTGATCCCTGTTAAGAAACCGACCTTGCTAGGAGTCCAACCCTGTTAGAGGCAATAACCTTGTTAGGGGTGTACAATAGATTAGCTTGATCAAGATATTTGAGATTTAATGCCACTCTTAGGTTGTCCAAACCTCACAACTTTAAGATTAAGATAATTCTGATCTAAAACTGCATCAAGCATTCAACCTCTACCAATAAAGCTCCACCTTGTGCCTAAATGCACAACTATGATTTTGTAAACAACAACCAATGCAGCCTCAAGCTTGTATTCATGTCTGCAATTTGCATATGCAGTATATCACATCATCCATACTTATTTTCCAAGTATTTCAATCCTTATATACAAGTTATAACAATTGAGTCTAGGTCATCCTTCATAGGATAAATCCTATTTAAAAAATATAAATGGAACCATGTGAAGATGCACATGACACCTCTTACAATGTTACAACATAAAAATTACATCAACTAACCATCCAGATCTGTAAATCAATCTCACTAATCAAATTACTTGAAATGTTCTCCAAGTCATCCTCCAAATAGGTATTTGTCAATACACACACCATTGATGATGTCACCTATATGATCAAAACTCCATATGATCGCAATAATCTTTCCATCTAGTGTCCAACATGAACCTATGTTCACTCATCATGATTTAAACAATCATGAATGTTATCCACTGTATCATCAGAAAATACAAGCACTTCTATTTAGGACTAGTTTAGCCCTCCAAGTACCTGGTTTGGGGTCATGTCAAATGCCTTGAGTGGGTTTTTGACTTGGATCTAGCTTTTTCCCTTGTCCTTCCTTTTTCTCCACTTCTTTTTTGCCTATTTTGGGCATCCTTCTTTGTGAATTTGAGCTTCTTGACTTCAGGGTCAAGGTCAAACTTTTGGGTCAAGGTCGACCTCAACCTTGACCTAGGTTAGGGTCGACCTCGACCTAGACGCAGGGTTTAAATTTTAGATTTTGAAGGTTTTCAGATGTCGAGTTTTGGAAAGATTTATTTCCCGCTTCTGGGTCAGTTGTTTCAGGCTTCAAAACGGTAAACTCTTAAATGATATATGATTTAGGTCCACTCCTAGGGGTATAGGCTTAATGGGAATTTATTCCTACTATGTCGGCCTCTCTAAAAGTTTCTGCCCTAAACTAGTTTATAAGGAAGCCTTCTCCTCTCATTTCAATCCTAACTAACTAACTCACTCAAGCAAGAATTCTCAACCAATAACAAAAGAAATCAAGCAATCAAGAAGTAAGAAAGAAGGAGAAAGAAAGAATTCAAGCATTCATCTATCTTTGAGCATTCAAGATTCAAGATCAAATTCATCAAGGAGATCCATTGGTAGCCATTGAAGGATTCAATTTCTATGGAGCCCTCTTGTTGAAGATTTCTCCATCCATAACCATCCAAGCTTCTTCCTATTCCAGGATCCATTCAAGATTAGTGTTGAAGATCTAAAGACAATTTATTTGAGACATCCTACATCCAATTCTACATTCGTTTGGAGCATCCATACTTGTGGATTCAAGGATTCGAATCCTCCACAAGGGTTTGAACATAAGCAAGGTGAATTATTCCATTTAATTTGTTTATTATTTCAATTTCAATTATATTTCAAGGTTAATTCCAAAACTAGGGTTTGACCAAGGCAAACCCCTCATCCAAACAACAAAACCATTTTTCTTGCAGGAATAGGTGCAGAACAGTGAATTACAGAGCAGATTCAGACACCCTTTTCGACAAACTTTCAGGATCCACAAACATAATTTTAGTTGGAGAAGTGTAGATCAAGGTCAACATAAAGGGGTCAAGGTTGACCTTCATTTGGGTCAAGGTCGACCTGGTTCAGGAAAGAAAAATATTTCTAGGTTTTCTCCGTCTTTATGTTTTCATTCTAGATCCAGTTGCACAATTTCTAGAAACTTGGTACAGGCACTAGAAAAAAGCATTTTCCAGATCTGTTATACTTTGAGGTTAGTATTTATCTTCAATTCATTTCAATTAATATTTCAATACTCTCTTCCAGAATAGAATGTAAGGTTTTCCTATTTCTTCATATTCTTCATCGATTGATCTTCATTTATGCATTGACCATTTTCTTATGGTTAATCAATTTGGATCTTTCCTTTGGGAATTTTGGGTTAAGATGAAGATCTTACCTTCCCCAATCCTATCTATTCATAGAGATCATTTATAACATTATATTTTGGTCATCCCTTTTCATATATTACACATATTTCTCCTATTATATTTTGGTGAACCCGTGATAGACAACTCTTTCTTTTATGGTGTTAGATCTTGCATGTATTTTAGAATAGCCTTCTTTTATGTGCTTGCATTTACATTTCAAAAATCATATAAAGAAAAAATACAAAAACATTTATTTGATCATGCCTTTTGTTTTCCTAATTTAGTTCATTTGCATTGCATTGGTATATGAGCTTTACTACCTCTAGTCCTACTTATAATATCCTAGTTAGAACAAGTCATTGACTTATGGGTTCCTTTGATCCTGAGTCTTTGTCTCCTTTCCTTAGGATCCCAGATGACAATTTGATTACTCATGATTCCAATCCTACTATGGAGAATAACTCTTATCACTCATCTCATGATGAGGATGATGCTTAAGAGTTCCTCCTAAACAAGTCCAAAAACTTTCAACTGAACTTGATAAAATTGGAAATTGGCTTATTCAAGAAAACCATAATCAAGATTTTATTCAAGCTATAAAATCTCTTAAGAAAGTTCTTTAGGATAGTAATCAAGGTGTTAATCTCTTACGCGGTATCACTCATCTTGTGCATTTAAATGTTAAACCTTTAGCTCAAGATCTAGGATTCACTATTGTGGAACCTTCTTCCATTCCTTTACCTAGCATTCCTACTTATACTCCTCCTTTAGTGACTACATTGGTTCCCTCTCTTCCTATGAGTGTTCCACTAGTGTGTCTACATACCTCACAACCTTCTTATCATAGTTTTCATTTTACCTATTCCAACCCTCTTCCAATTCTGGTTCCAAGTGTTCCACCGGTTGTGTCTTCCATTCCCACTACTTCCTACACTTTCCCTAGTATTTCTAATATTTCTATGCCTCCTATTTCTTCTAATGATTCCACAATAATTAGTCTGGCTCAAATTGTGTCCTCTTTACAACAACAACTTGCGTCTTTAACTCAATCCAAGTTTAGTATTCCTACATGTGACATGGGTAGTCCTTTACCCCTAGACATTATTCATGCTCATGTTCCTCAACAAGCTGATGCCTCATCTTGAGAATTACAATGGTAAGGGAGACCCTGTCACTCATGTTAAAACATTTCAAATCCTTTGTAGTGACTATGCTAATGACCATAGGATTTTAGCCAATTTGTTTGCTAGAACTTTTCGTGATAAGGCCTTGCAATGGTATTGTTCCTTGCCTCCTTATTCTATTGATTCTTTTCCAAAACTTGCTAATACTTTTATCCAACAGTTCCAAAATAACATTGGTCTACAAGTGTCCTTAATTGATTCGATGCATTGTAAACAAAATACTAAAGAAAAATTGACTGAATTTATTGGTAGATTTAAGCATTTGTATGCTGAAATTTCTTATCATGATCCTGATATTGATATTCAGCGTATGTTTATTTCAAATTTACAAAAGGATATTAGAGAAAAGATTCTTCTTACTAAATTTACCTCTTTTCAACAACTTTGTGCAGCGCTTCATCATTATCAATTACAAGTGAGTCAATTTGAGAGCAACACTCCAATGGCTCCTGTTCCAGTTAATACGAGTGATGTTGCTCCTAATCCAAAGAAGTTTCAAAAACCTAACAACTATGTCAAGATAGATAAACAAGAAAATGCAGTTGCTGATCAAGTTGTTGTTGCATCCAACAATGCCACTTTTGCATCCACTACTTTTTTAGTAGAATCGTACATTTACTCCTCTTTCTGAATCTCTACATTCTATTTTGAGTAAATTGTTGAAAGCTAATATGATTACTTTACCTCCTATTTGACTTGTCAGAATGGCCATGATACTGATAAGTGTTATTCTTTAAACATAAGGTTCAAGACTTAATTGATTCTAATGCTTTATCTGTTGATAATTTTGATGGTAGTGGGAATAAATATGTCTCTCCTCCTAATCAAAACCTCCAAATCTATATGAATCCTTTGCCTAAATATGATACTAATACCATTTTTTAGCCATCTTCTGTGGATATTGTTGATGAATCAAAGATGGATGATCTCAATCATATTGTTAACCATGTGGAGCATGTTGTTTTGTCTCAACCTGTATCTCCATCCCAGCTTCAATCTCAACCTCAACTTCAAGTTCCACCTCAACCTAAGCATAAATTGAAACCTCAATCTAAACCTCAAAAATAACCTTAGAATAAAATACCTAAGGAACTCTTGATTACCTTTAATGATTCTAAGACTATTAAAGCTCCTAATGGTCCCCTCTACATTTATGCTAGGATTTGTAAGATACCTACACACGGTTGTCTTGTTGATCCTACAGCCTTAGTCAATGTTATCATAGAATAAAACCTTTTTATGAATAACTTACAACGTGATTGTTATGATACATCTAATGTGTGGATCCAAAATTGTAATGGTTTTCTTTATCCATCATTTGGTTCTATTAACTTTCTTGTTGAACTTTGTGGTAAAGTTGTGGACACTACCTTCATGTTTGTCCCTACTTCTGATCAATTTCAAGTTAAGTTTGGTTTTCTTTGGTTGAATGCCATGCATTTTGTTTCTTCTCTTATCCATAAGTGTATTAAATTCATTCACGATGAAGAAGTGAAAATGATTAATCATAGTTTATATCAACCTTATAGGCCTAGGGATTGTGCTACCCTTGACTTCTTTTGTCCTTCATTACCTAATTCATGTCCTTCTCAAACTGATAACATTTTTCGCTCATATCAATCCTATAAGAATCACAAGATTGTTGAGTTAAGCATGTCTCAAATGGCTCTTAACCTTGGTCTTTTTCCTATGCCTTCCATACCTCATTTATCCATGGCTTCTAGTTCTATTAATCATGCTCCTAGTGTTTCTTTTCAGTCTATTGAGAATCCTATTAATCCTCTTGTAGAACCTATGAAGGAATCGGTGGTTATTCCTCTTAGTTCTCAACATATTTCAAACAAGACAAAATGTAACTGATCTGCTAATGAACTTCATAAGAAAAGTCGAGCTCAAGCTAAGGCCCGTGCCTCTTTTCTTCAAAGTTCTTTACCTTCTTTTGACTAGCCTATTCTTGATGTGTTGGAAGAAGTTAATGTTAATAATGATGATAAGATGAATGATTATGATGATTCTATTCATATCTTAGATTCTATTTTGATTAATCTTGATGAAGAAGATACTCTTGATGATCCTAATGATGCTAAAGATGAATATGAGACTATTGACATTGATACTGATTTACCTAATATGATTTCAACACAATTGATAATTACACCTAGTATCAAACATGAGGATTCTCAAGAGGATCCTTGTTTGGAACTCGCTATTATTCCTACTGTGTTGGATATAGTCCCTCTTGCAAGTTTCCCACCTTCCCTAAATAATATAAATCAAGATGGGGAGAGTAGGAAATGAACTTTATTGAATTTTCCTTCATGGTATCCTTGTGTGTGTTTGCTTGTTGTATTGTGCTTCTCCCATAAAAGGTTTTCTAAATGTTTGTTAGATTCTTTTATACAACCCTTGTTACTTTGTTGGTACAAGGTGATAAAGGAATTGAACCTTTTGTACTATTCCTCTATATGTATCTCTAATTTTCTATATGTTGTTTTCATGTTATGTTGTACTTGTGTTATTGTTCGTAAATGTTTTCCTTGTGTAGTCTACTTGGATTTGTGACTTGGTAGCACTAATTCTTTTTGGTCTCCATGTTGTGGTCTGAAAAGACTCTTCTTCGTAACTCTTGCATTTTCTTTCCTCCATTGTGATTGTAGCTCTACTTTCTTTGGGGAATAATAGTTCTACTTGGATCTGGATTTTTCCCCTATCCAGCCCTATTTTCCACTTCTTGTCTACCTATTTATGGCATCCTACTCTGTTAATTTGAGGTTATCGACTTCAGGGTCAAGGTCAACCTCGACCCTAACCTAGGTCAAGTTCAACTTGAACCCTGACATAGGTCAAGGTTGACCTCAACCTCGACCTAAGTCAGGGTCGACCTTGACCCTAACCCAAGGTTTAAATTTCAAATTCCAAAGGTTTCTGGATGTCAGGTTTCAGAAATTTTTATTTCCCACTTCCGAGTTGGCTGTTTTAGGCTTCGAAATGGTAAACTCTTAAATGATATTTAATTTAGGTCCACTCCTAGGGGTATATTATTAATGCGAATTTATTTCTCCTATGTCGACCTCTCTATAAGTTTGTGCCCTAACCTAGTATATAAGGAAGCCTTCTCCTCTCATTTCAATCCTAACTAACTAACTCACTCAAGCAAGCATTCTCAATCAATAACAATTGAAATCAAGAAATCAAGAAGCAAGAAAGAAGGAGAAATAAAGCATTCAAGAATTCATCTATCTTCAAGCATTCAAGCATTCAAGATTCAATTCATCAAGGATATCCATTGGTAGCCATTGAAGGATTCAATCTCTATGGAGCCCTCTTGTTGAAGATTTCTCCATCTATATCCATCCAAGCTTCTTCCTATTCCACGGTCCATTCAAGATTGGTGTTGAAGATCTAAAGGAAATTTATTTGAGAATTACTACATCTAATTCTACATTCGTTTGGAGCATCCATACTTGTGGATTCAAGGATATATATAATGTGGGGGCATATGCTCTTCTCACTTTTTGCACATAAGAACTTTCAATATATATTTTTCAAAACTTTTCTCCCTTTATGGATTAGTGACTAATCCTTAAAGCATGGATTTTTACCTTATAGGATCTCTTGATCTCTCCAGTTTCAATTTTCAATGCTTTGATCCCTTAAGGTTGGAGGTGTCCTTAAGATTGGATCTCTCTTATTTTGGTTTTTCTCTTGTGGAATAGAATATTCCTGAGGGTGAATCCTTCATGGTTTGACTAGTGAGTAGCCACATTCACTAGGTGGTTCAACTCCATCTTTCTAGTTGCATTGTTTTCTTGTGTGGTTCACAATGGGACATAAGTTCTCATTGGGTGAAGTAATCACACCCTCTTCTCTCTTTTTTCTAGAGATGTCTCTCTGATTGTAATCTTGGGGTTGACAAAGAGTTGAGTCCTTGGGGGCTTGATGATTTATTTTTCCCTTTGATTTCAATAATATTTTATTTTTCTTTGTGATATCCTTTACCAAGATTTTGCATCGAGTCCATACTCTTGCTAAAGTGGGGGCTAAATGTATCATCAGAAAATGGAAGCACTTCCATTTAGGAATGGTTTAGCCCTCTGAGTAAGTGGTTTTGGGTCATGTCAAATGCCTTGAATGGGTCTTTGACTTGGATCTAGCTTTTTCCCCTATCCTGCCCTATTTTCCACTTCTTTTCTACCTGTTTATGGCATCCTACTCTGTGAATTTGAGGTTCTTGACTTCAGGGTCAAGGTCGACCTTTTGGGTCAAGGTCAACCTCGACCCTAACCTAGGTCAAGGTCAACCTCAACCCTGACATAGGTCAAGGTCAACCTTGACCTTGACCTAGGTGAGGGTCGACCTCAACCCTGACCCAGGGTTTAAATTTTAGATTCTGAAGGTTTTCGGATGTTGAGTTTCAGAAAGTTTTATTTCCCACTTCCGAGTCGGCTGTTTTAGGCTTTGAAATGGTAAACTCTTAAATGATATTTAATTTAGGTCCACTCCTAGGGGTATAGTCTTAATGGGAATTTATTTCTCCTATGTCGGCCTCTCTATAAGTTTGTGCTCGAAATTAGTATATAAGGAAGCCTTGTCCTCTCATTTCAATCCTAACTAACTAACTCACTCAAGAAAGCATTCTCAATCAATAACAAGTGAAATCAAGAAATCAAGAAGCAAGAAAGAAGGAGAAATAAAGCATTTAATAATTCATCTATCTTCAAGCATTCAAGCATTCAAGATTCAATTCATCAAGGAGATCCATTGGTAGCCATTGAAGGATTTAATCTCTATGGAGCCCTCTTGTTGAAGATTTCTCCATCTATATCCATCCAAGCTTCTTCCTATTCCAAGATCCATTCAAGATTGGTGTTGAAGATCTAAAGGAAATTGATTTGAGAATTACTACATCCAATTCTACATTTTTTTGGAGCATCCATACTTGTGGAGTCAAGGATTTGAATCCTCCACAAGGGTTTCAACATAAGCAAGGTGAATTGTTCCATTTACTTTGTTTATTACTGCAATTTGAATTATATTTCAATGTTAATTCCAAGATTGGGGTTTGACCAAGGAAAACCCCTCATGCAAACAATAAAACCATGGTCTTTTGCAGGAACAAGTGCGAAAAAGTGAATTACAGAGTAGATTCAGATACCCTTTTCAACAAACTTTTGGGATCCACAAATAGAATTTTTGTTAGAGCAACGCAGGTCAAGGTTGACATAAAGGGGTTAAGGTTGACTTTCATTTGGGTCAAGATCAACCTGGTTTAGAAAAGAAAAATATTTCTAGGTTTTCTCCATCTCTGTGTTTCCATTCCAGATCTGGTTGCAGAATTTCCAGAAACTTTGTACAGACACCAAAAAATAGCATTTTACAGACCTGTTATACTTTGAGGTTAGTATTTATCTTCAATTCATTTCAATTAAGATTTCAATACTCTCTTCCAAAATAGAATGTAAGGTTTTCCTCTTTCTTTATATTCTTCATCAATTGATTCATTTATGCATTGACCATTTTCTTGTGGTTAATCAATTTGGATCTTTCCTTTGGGAATTTGGGGTTAGGAAGAAGATCTTAGCTTTCCCAATCATATCTATTCATAGAGATCATTTATACCATTAAATTTTGGTCATCTCTTTTCATATATTACACATATTTCTTCTATTACATCCACAAAGTTATGCAATCAACTCTCTGAAAACCTTAGTTTTTGTCTCTTGAAAACTAGTCATCAGTAAATCAATCATAATTATATGAGATCAATTCATAAGCATGTGCAATCATTGCTAGTGACCGAAGACACTATGTGGATTCCTCATCTAAGTTTTCACATGCTAAATCTCTGGATGGTGTCTGTACAATTCTCTGCAAGATGTTTGTAAGATTCTAAACAACTATTCAGTAACATATATTGACATCAATGATTAAATTTTTCATGAATGCAACACACAATCACTGTAACATGTCTCCAACACTACTATGATACTCCACCAGAGGAATACCATTAGCATTCATGCTAACAATCTCCCCCTTTGGCATTGATGGTAGCATAGATGAAAAACATCTAAGTTTCATAAATGCCAAACATACCTCTACTACATTTGTTACTCTCGCCATACATCAAAATATTTTCAAATATTCTTCATCAATTAGTATGGATCATTTTTATCATTTCTCCCCCAAGAGATGATCCTCTCATACTCTTTTCTTCCTATTGATATTATCCATTCATATCAAAAGATGTTTTTTTTTCATGTATTATTCTCTCCCACATTGACATAAATGTAAAAGGTGTCATTATGTCTCCAAGAGTCCTCAATGACTCAACTCAAATACATATACTCCCCCATAGGAGAAGCATCAAGAATTCAGTCTACATAATGAAATGGTGCTCTGATGTTTTTGGACTAATGCAATTTCTGTATCAATTATTCAAAAGTAAGATGGGACATAAACCCTAACATACCTCTCAAATACTCAAATGTAGCCTTTAGCAGAGGTTTTGTAAAAATGTATGCTATTTTCTCCTTTGTATTCACATATTCTAACTTTTATTCTTTCTCTGCTACCTTACCTCTCAAGAAATGAAACTTTATTGCTATATTTTTTTTCTTCAAATGCATAACAATATTTTTTGACATATTTATCATGCTAGTATTATCACAATGGATAGTGACTGAATATTTAGGATATACTCCAATGTCCTTCAACCCTTTCTTCATCCATATGATATGTGTACAATTGATTTTTGTTACAACATACTCTGATTGTGTTGTAGACTAAGAAATGCAATCTTACTTCTTGCTAAGCAAAGAAATCAACCTTTTACCAAGGAAGAATGTTCCTCCACTTGTACTCTTTCTATCATCTACATTCCCTACCTAATCAACATCAGTGAAATCATGAAATATAAAGTCCTATGATCTATCATATCATAGACCAAACTCAGTTGTACCCTTTAGATATCTGAATATCCTTTTAACTGTCATAAGGTGAGATTATTTAGGATCTTCTTGAAATCTTGCAACAATTCCAACTGCATTAGAAATATCATGTTTGGTGTGTGTTAGATACTGAAGACATCCAATCATTAATCTATACTTTGTATGTGGTACATTCTTTTCTTCATCCTCTAAAGATAACTTAGTCCCAATTACCATAGGATTTCCAACAAGTTTACTGTCATCCATGTAAAACTTTTTCAATAGTTCTTGAAGATATTTGGTCTGAGATATGAATATCCCTTTCTTACTTTGGTTGATCTAAAATCATAGAAATAATTTCATCTCCCTAATCACAGACATTTAAAATTCACTTTTCATCTCATCTACAAACTTATTACTCATTTATTCATTTCCCCCAAAGATAATATCATCAACAAAAACTTCAACAATCAAGATACCTTATCTATTGATTCTAAAGTACAAACTGTTGTCAGCATTACATTTCTTGAATCCCAAATGAATTAGATACTTATCCAATCTTTCATACCAAGATCTTGGTGCTTGTTTTAATCCATTCAAATCCTTCTTCAATCTGTAAACTAGATCTTCATTTCCTGGCAACAAAAATCCATCAATTTTCTCAATGTATACTTCCTCTTCTAAGTATCCATTTAGAAAATCTGATTTCATATCCATTTGATATACTTTGAAATCCTTATAAGAAACATAAGCTAAGAATAATATTATTGCCTCAATCCTAGCAATAGGTGAAAAGGTTTCTTCAAAATCAATTCCTTCTTACTTTGAATACCCTTTAAACACCTACCTAGCTTTATTTCTAACACAAAATCCTTATTCATTCATCTTGTTTCTAAATAACCACTTAGTACCAATCACATTTTTGTCTTTAGGCCTTGGAACCAATTCCTAAGTGTTGTTCTTTTGATTTTTAGATCCAGTTCTTCCTTCATGGCTTTGATCCATGATTCATCTATTCATGCTTTGTCTGTGGATTGTGGTTCTACTTGTGAGATCAAGAAATTGACATTTTTAATTTGCAATCTCTCTTGTCTATTCTATGATCTTGTTATGGTTCCCTTATTGTTGTCACCAATAATTTGATTCTTAGGATAATTTCTTAGAACATATTTGGGTGTGGTTTTCTCCCTCAACTCCACACCTATGCGATTCTCAATTATCAAAACATCCTAAGATGCTTCATTCCTTTGATTTTCATCATCATTCTATGTTTCATGCATATTGTCCTAATTTGCATTAGCATTATCAAATGTAATATCACAAGGGTTAAAGTCACAATACCTTTCTCTAACCTGAAACTTTTCATCAAATCTCACATTAACACTTTCAATCAGCTTCCTAGTTCTCAAATTGTAACATCTATAATCTTTACTTCTAGAAGAGTATCCAAGGAATATGCCTTGATTGCTTCTAGAATCATATTTTCCTATGCATTCATCTCTCTTAATGTAGCATTTACTTCCAAAAATTCTCATATAACTAGTTCAGTAGGTGTCTTACCATACCATAGCTTAAATGGTATCTTGCATGTACTTTCTCTAATTTTTACACTATTCATTGTGTATACTATTGTATTGACTTCTTCTCTCCAATAAATATGTGGAACTTTTCCTTCCATCAACATGGTTCTTTCCACATCAAGAACTATTTGTTTCTTCTTTCAGAAACTCCATTTTTCTATTGTGTCCTAGGTGCATAAGTCTACCTCATAATACCATGCTCCTCACAAAAGGTATTGAATTCATGTGAAGTGAAATCTCCACCTTTGTCTTACCTCAAACACTTTATCTTCAATCCTCTCTCATTCTCAAGTTTTGCCTTATCAAACATAAAAGTCTCAAATGCTTCTGATTTTTCTCTAAGAAATCCAACCCACCTCATTCTAGAGTAATCATAAGTGAATATGATAAAGTACCCACCTCCAAAGTATGACCTGGTCTAAGTAGGTCCTCAACAATCAGTATGAATCAGCTCCAATTTTCCATTTGTTAAATATCCCTTGCTTGTAAAACTACTTCTTGTCTTCTTTCTGAAAATACATTCTCTACATGTAGTGTTAGCAAGTTTCATAATCTTAGGTAGATCTCTGATAGCATTATTTTTAGACACTTTTACCATGTTATCAAAATTGATATGAAAAATCATTCTATTCCATAACCAACTGTCATCAATATTTATAACAAAACAACTGACCTCAGTAGAGGTCAACTAAAATATATTACCTCTGGTCTTGGTACCAGATGTGATCATCTCTCCATTAGTTCCTCTAATAGATAAATGGCCATCCTTGAATTCCAAATGATAACCCTTATCCACAAGTTGTCCAAAACTCAACAAGTTATGTTTTAAGCCATCCAAAAATAGTACTTCATCAGTGTTAGTCTTTTCATCTAAAGTAATTGATCATTTACCAACAATAATTCTAGGATTATTATCACCAAACCTTACAACTTCACCATCAAACTTATTTATCTAAATGAATCTATCCTTGTTACCAATCATATGATGTGAACATCCACTATCAATTATCCAATAATTTTTCCAATCAACATTAGAAACTAACACTTTTTCTTCATGGACAGGATCCTCTTCTTTGATAGAAATAAAACCCAAAACATTATTGAGTTCATCATCTAAATCTTCAGATCCATCACTAGCATAATATCATTCCTTATCATTCTTGTACTTCCCATATTTATTCTTATGCTTAGGTACTCTAGTTGGACATCTAGATGCATAATGACCAACCTTATTGCAGTTAAAACATTTCAAAGGTAATTTTCCTTCAAACTTATTATTACCTTTCATTTCTCTTCTAGCAATTAGGGCCATGATTTTCTCATCCACTTGATTGTCTAGCCTTTGAATCTCTTTCCATTCATCAACATATTCTCCAAGATCTTCATTGTTCTTATTCACACTGCTAGATCTAGCACCAAGAAATCTAGTTCTCTGAATAGTAGCCTTAAATGTTTTCTCCACCTTAGGTAGTGCATCCTTTAGCTCTATTGTCTAAAATGTAGTCATCTTAGCCACTAATATTTCTCTGGTGAAATCTTTGTATTGTGGTATATTTTCCTCCAAAGCAAGAACCTTTGTGTTTTTAGGCAAGAGTCATAGATCTCAAAATATTTTCTACAACTTCATCTTCTGCATAAGTACCTCCATTGTTTTTGATTCCAATCACACATTCACAAACTCTCTAAACATACATCCTTATTGTTTCATCATCCTTCATTTGTACTATCTCCAACTTTTTTCTCCAATTCTACAACTCTACTCGCTTAGTGTATTCATCTCCTTCATAAAATGCAATTAGTATTTTCCAGATCTCACTTGACTTTGTTAGATCTCTGACCTCTATAAATTCACCATTAGATAATGCATTAACCAAATCTTCTTTTGCAACAACATTACACACAAACATTTTTCTTTCCTCTTCAGTAGTAGTAAGTATCTCAAGGTCTTCCTCCTTTATAATATGCATATATTTCTAGGTAATGAGCCAATATTCTAATCCCCTGCACATCAGATGACTCTTCATCTTCCCCTTCCATGTGTCAAAATTATCTGCATCAAAATTAGGACTCTCCTTTTTCAATAAGGCCATCCTGATCTTTACCTCAAGTTTTTAAGCTTCCTGACTAAGGATCAAATGCTCTAATTGTTAGAAATAGGGAATACTGAGAGGGGGGGTGAATCAGTATTCTAAAAACTTTTAATTTTTCCCAATTATGGATATAACAGATAATCTTAATGCATGCATAACATAGAAAGCTAAACAATGTGCATAGCAATAAAAGAAAAGAACTCATAACACATTATTTGTTCTCGAGGAAACCCTGGCCAAGCGAAAACCCCGGTGGGGATGGTACCCACAAAGATCCACTAATCAAAAGTATCATGTTAAGGATGTTAACCCTGTTAGGAATCTATTTCATGCATATAGTGTCTCAGTCCTTATTAAGGGACTATAGGCCTTGTTAGAAGCCTCAACCCTGTTAGGAGTTGGCAGTACAAAATGTTATTACTAGATGAGCCCACTGCCCAAACAAGTAATATACAATATTTATTGATTACAAAAGTAGGTCAAGGTACATAACCTTATACTTCTTGCATCAATATCTCTTCACTTCTCTTTCACTATCGCTATTACATATACATCATATATCTCGCATCATATCACTTCGTTGTTCTTCTTACAATTTACAATTACATTTATACAAGTTATTAAGGCTAATAAATTTTTAGTCGGCTATCATATTAAAAAATAACTTTACCCAAGGGTTAACATCAAGGATTTCATCCCTTTATATTTTTAAGTCATTATTTTGATAAACAAAATAATTCCTTAACTCTTTATCAATTCTGTCTTCATATTTTGTCCTGTCGGCTTGACACTATCTTTAGAAAAACTGTCATAACTTCTTCCGTACATGCCGTACTAACTTGCGCTCTAAGATGAGTCTTCAATAGTCACCATAGAGTCTATGTTCAAGTGTGAAAGCACTGAACTTACTCCAATCAACATTGCAAACCAAAACTGTCTTCAGGTTTACTGGTAAAAACACGTTGTCTCATACTTAGACAATTTTGCATTGTACTCTGACATACTAGCTCTCTGACCTATGCGATCTTCATGTACATCATATGTTTCCATAATGACAACATCTATGTAACCAACTCAGCCAAATTTCCAACAATCTCCCCCTTTGTCATTGGTGGCAACATATGAGAAAATTGGCTAAGTCTTACAACTTCAAATTCTCAAAATTATGGCCATAATACAAAACATATATATATTGTCCTTATGACTTTATTAATCCTCTCTATATACTATAATCCCCCTAAGGGTATGTATCCTTAACAATTTTCTGCTATATATCTCTCCCCCTTTGACAACAATGATGAAAAAGGATAAGGAGGGTAACAAAACTATGTTCACAAAAAGTTATACCTTAATTCAATATTGCAAAGCCGATAGGCTTGCAACATAGTCTGCAAAATTGATCTTCATAGCCTCTAACTCTTTCTCCCATGATTTCTTAATTGAATCTACCACACTAAGTAGTGTACACAATCCATAAGATGCAATCTCACATGCTTGGAGATTCTCATAACTAAACTTCTGAAAAGATGTCTTTGTTGAAAGACATTCTTTTAGTTGCCCTTCAATAGTGCTCAGGTTTATAGAAATGTGTTCTCTCAAAAGAGTGAATCTCTTCATTTTCCTGTCCTTTTCATCTTGCAAAATTTTGATCTCATCATAAATCTTATGAATTTTCTACTCAACATCAGATACCTTCACATTGGGGCTTGAAAGAAGGTTTGTTTCATTCTGAATTTCTACTTCCTTCATCTTCATCTTCTGATCTCCCTCTGCTACCAAGGTCTCTGATTTTGTACACTAAATGTATAAGGATTTTTCTCTTTCTAAATTCTTTGTCAAGTCCTTTATACAGATATCAAGGTTCTTGATATCATTCCTGATATTCTGACTAATGTCCAAGAGTGTTTTGGCCTCATAAGCTACTTCAGCTTTCATTTTTGCTATATCAGATAGATTTGTAAACTCATTATCAAAAGTGTTCATTTCTTCCTTTGCTCTTTCTAGAGGGTCATCTTTTGCAATCTGTGTAGTATTAATGCCTTGTAATTTCTCATTAAGCTCCTTCAAGCATCCTTCAAGACTCTTTACTTTCTTATTCTTTCCAATGATCTTGTTCAAAGATGTGATCAGTTCCATTTGATCATCATCATCTACTTCCTTTCCCAAATTCTCAATCATAGAACCAATCTGAGTTTTCTTGCCAATCTCAGGTGTAAGACTGATATCTTCTTGAGTTGGAAGAGGTAATTATTTTTCTGTCACTTTAGGTTCTACAACTGTGGTCTCTATTTTCTCTTCTCCTTTTGTAGTCTCCTGCTCTTCAAAAGCCGAATTGTCAACAATGTTTTCAAGATTCTTGAATAAGTTATCATCACTATCCAATATGATCTTAGTTCCTTCTACATTCATGAATTTGTCCTCAATGTTTATGGCTAGTGGAGAGGGAATGTCCTCTTGTTCTACTTCTTTTTCTACTTGATCTTTGGATTCTACTGCAACTAATGATTCTCTAGCATTCTCTGACATTACCTTAATGATTTCTTTCTCTATTTCTACATTAACTTCTTCATATCTACCTCCCATAATCTGAATAGTTCTCTTCTTGGTTCTCAAATGGGTGCTTAAAGCTTTCATAATCTGATTGAATTGTACTTCATCTCTCACAACACAAAGTTTTCTTACAAGATTTTCTCTAATAGTTATGTCCTCTTCTGATGCTCTCTTCTTCCTATTTACAAGTTTATTGTACAAGTCATCAAGTATCTTACCCTGAATTGTATCAAACTTCTTATCAGATAGAATCATATGCTTTACCACTGCATTTTCTAGATTTAATCTCTCTGCATAATCATAGAGATCATAATACTTATTCATTTTTGTAAAGTCTCCATCTTGAATGATCTTCTCATTAACCTTCTCAACTCTAGGTTTCCAGGTTTTCTTCTTAATAGAAGTGTCATCATCTTTGATTTCTACAATTTTTCTTATAACTGGTGGCACCAATGTCTTCATCCTCTTACTTGGTCTAGTAGCACTCTCTTTTACTCTTTTCCTAGGTGTGGAGGAGGTGGATCTAGTGGATATCCTTGCTTCTTGATCCTTCTCTATTTCATTCACTTTCACCTTAACTTGTGTTTCTCCTTGCTGTACTACAATTGATGATAAAGGTGGAATAGGCAAAACTTCTTTTTGTCCAATATCTCTAATTGCTGCTGCTATTTGCTTGGCTACCAAGAATTCATGGTTAGTCATCCCTGTATCTTTTAGAATTTTCTTGATAGTACTCTCAACTCTTTTCTTTGATTGCTTCTCTTCAAGTAAGGTCTTTGTGGAGTTGAAGTTCTTCTCAAAGGTTCCAAACCTATTATAGTGAGTATCCAACTTTCACTTAAGTAATCTGCTCACATACTCTTCTATCTCAACCTCAGATATCTCATAGCCAAGAGGGTCTATGAACTCTGTTCTAGGTTCTACTGCTTCAATGTAAGTAAAGTCAGTATCAACCATGAAACATATCTCTTTTTTATACTTCTCCACAAGAGACTTTAGGATCCTTGATTTTCTTGTCACCAAATTCTGAAATGTCTTAATTACCAACACTGCACTCTCATTCACTTTATCAATAACATGCCTCCTATACACTTGGTTAATCCTTTCCATTGTAGTTTGGCCATCATTCCAATCATTTCCAATGGTGTAAGGAAATATTCTCAATAAATGAAAAAACATATAAGTGATTAAGGATGAGAATATAAACTGTGTATATTTAGTCTTCTTAATCTTTTCCAAATTCTCAAATAGTTGTGTTGGTGCCCAAAAATGATGGATCACTTTTGGCCAACTGACAGGTACACACTAATACGTCTACAATTCTGGCTTAATCAAGCCAAGGCTGGTAGGCCTAAATTCACTTTAAACTATCAAATTCTCTATGTTGCACAACTGCGTACATAAATAAACAAAGTTCCTCCCAAGGTGGTGAATGATCCTTGGAGGAAAGAAACAAATCCTCTAATAATCTCTATTCTATAAATCTTGACTAAAGTGGATTAAACTAAGGACTCAAAAGTAATATTTTTGAAATAATGATTATATAATCTACAAACCACAAAGTATGAACCAAATGACAATTTCCAAATTATAGTTAGATCAGTTCCTTCTAAATACTTGGGCTATAGAGTCATAAAAATTTCAATCCTATGTACAATCAGAGACGGTTTTAAGGTAACTCACTCCTGTAAAGAGAAACCATCACCCTACAAGCTTCTATTGAAACAAAATTTAAAACAACTTATACAATAGGTCCTATGGTTTTTAACCCAACTTAAGAGCTCGAAAGGAAACAGTAACAGGTTCTCAAACCATGCTACCATTATTCAAATTGTACAAATTAGTCATAAATGAATGCATCAAATAGAAAAACATAGTAGGATACCCTAGTTCATAGAGTAATTTAAAAGACTAATTGAAAATTTATAACTTATAACCACAAATAAAAAAGAAGAGCACTTATCTTTATTAATATTGAAAAAAATAGTACATTAGAGTTCATATTGTAGTTTTGATCAAATTATATCCTATGAAAATATATCTTGTATTGTATTCTCTCTCATTACATTTTACATTACGTATATATACATGTTTTAGTGGCTTTCACACCTCTTTAGGGTGAAAAGACACACCATTATTACAAATTGTTTTGAAAAAATGATAAACTAACTAAAAAATAACTACCTAACTTTTGGATTTGGGCTTGGTTGAAAAGCCAAAACACCTTGTGGAAAGATAAGATTTATTTTGGAGATAGTAAATTTGATTTCCCAAACTAGGTCTTTTTTAGATTTTTAAAATTCGACCATCTTCTACCTTTGTTGACATCATCTTTGCAGTAGGTTGAAATTCCAGCATTTTCTGAAGGCTTTGATCATAGAATTTTGATTGTTCTTGTCATAGAGCTTCCTTCCATAATATATCAACTTTTTAATTAAAAATTAATGTAATATTTTATCCCATTTCATGTACTCCATCATTAATTATTTGGCATGGAAATTAAGAGGTCATTTTTTAGGGTTTTATCACTATATAGGACTCCAAATTTTGCCCAAAATTTAGAGCTCCAACAAGTTGACTTCTCAGAATCTCACACATATCAACTTTTACTTTATCAACACACATCAAATAAGCTGCATGTATCATTCTAGCTGCCATGTCATCCTCTCTTGAGTTTGCACAAAACTTAGTGGTTAGGATCTTGCATAAGTATCTGACATCATCTTGTTGAATCTTACTAATCACAATTCCTCTACCATTATAGGATGAATTTGTGTTGTCTATGACTATTTTCCTCATGTTCTTCTCATTTAAAGGAATTGCTCTAGTTTTAGATAGTCCAGTAACTTCATGAATCAAATCAGCTATGATATCTATCACTCTATCTTCTAACCAAAACTTCCCATTATGAATTCTTCTTAGGATTATCTTAGTACATTCTTCATTATCAAATTCATACTGTAATGCATACTTAATGATCTCATTATCTTGCAAATGTTCAAATCATTCTCTCAATGACATGTCCTAATTGTAGATCTTCTAATATTCCTTGGTGAAATCACTATCACTAATAGTCTCTAGTTTGCATCCAAGATAACTTCTAACATTCTCTAGATGTAAAACTCTATCTGGTACGGATGATAAAGCTAACCTAGGATCATCTTCCAAGGGTTCTACTGGTTCCCTTTTCATCTTAGGTCTATTTTTATCTCTAACATTGTGAATCAAAGAAACAGCCATGATTTCCTCTAATTCCTTAACTGATTTAAAGATCTGCCAAGTAAAATACGTCGATTTCATGATTTAGGGCTTGCATAGATTCGGCACAAAATTCTTCACCAAATCCTTGCAAAACACTTCCAATCACTACTCTTCGATCTCCTTAACACTTGAATGTGCTTTGATGATCAAATAATACTGATCATGACCTTTTATTAATTCAATCTCACTTAGATCTGACATCGCATTCAATTCTTTTGCAGCTTCTTTCCAAAAAGTTGATTTTGTTAACTTGCAAAACTTAAAACTTCTTGTGATCTCGCAAAACATAATATTTTTCTTTGCGCTCTTAACCATAGCATTAGAACATCATATAATACCTTTCATTAACTGTGCAAGACTCAATTCATCATATATCTACTTCTACACTAATCTAAGTTCCTATTCTACTGCAATTTTCATAAATTAAGTACTTTGAGATGGGTTAGGTAAAGATTCATTCTTACCTTTTAATACTTCCCCTTCCTGATTACCTTCAATGTTGAATATGTCTCCTTGATCTGTGCTTTTGATAAACTTCACTTCATCTGAATTACTACAGCATCCTTTCTGACTGTTACTTGCATCTTCATTTCTTCTTGCATGATTTGTAGGGTTAGGGTTAGGATGAAAAACTCTATTGTTCATTCTGCAAAACCTTTTTGTATGTCCAATCTTGTTGCATATCTGACAAACAATTCCATTGTTTCCATATCTTGATCTAGGTTGATTGATCTATGATTTTCAATTTCTAGCAATGTGTCCAACCTTGTTGCATCTATAACATATTACTCCATTTCTTCTGTTCATATCTTCAGTAGGTTTCTTATCTACATTGTTAGTATTCCTAAACATTCTACTACTATTATTATTCTCAATAAATTTAGGTTTCCTGCATTCAATAGCTCTATGTCCAAAACCATGACAATTATAACAATAACCATTAAGGGGTTTGAATTTCTTACCTGTGCAATCTCTCTTCATATGAACAATAGTATTACAAGAAAAACATCTACCTTTGAATTCTCTCTGCATACCTTTTGGTGATTCCTCTTGCTTAGGTAGTTCTTCTTCCTTAGGTGTATCTTCAGATTTGTTAGTCTCACCAGACTTCTTCTCATCTATACTTTCAGATATTTTCAGATCTGGTTCCTTTCTTTCTTCATTTGTTTTGGATGTGTTGAATCCACGACCAGTTTTATCATAGAACGGTTTTTGATAAGATATTTGTTCATCAATCTTCTCACTAGTTGAATATAGCCTTTCAAGTTGTTTGGATTGAGTTAGTTCACCTTTCACAATTGTATTGTATTTCTCAAGTTCAGCATACTACAAATTGACTTTCTCAAGTTCAGATGTTACTTTACCAAGTTTAGATTTTAGTCCTTCATTTTCAGTCTTTAGACTTTCATTCTCAAATTTCAGATTTGCTTCATTCTTGCTATTTCCATCTTTCATACTTAGCTTCAAATTTTCTATCTTCAATTCATGCTTAAGGATCTCATTTTCTTTTTCTAAATTGTCATCACAATCTTCAATAAGAACTTCAGATTCCTTTTCAGATTTTAGATCTTCCAACTTGTTTTTTAGTTTCTCAATGAGGTTCTTTGCATCATCATATTTTCTTTTTAGAGTGTCTCTTTCATCAGTAAGCATATCAATCTGTTCAAGAGCTTCTTCAAGATTCTTTTGTAGTTGATCCATATCCATAGAGATCTTACTCAAGCTGCTAGGCTTTCCTTGAATGATTCTTTTCTGAGAAACTAAGTTCTGATACCAATTGTTAGAAATAGGGAATACTAAGAGGGGGGAGGTGAATTAGTATTCTAAAAACTTTTACTTTTTCCCAATTATGGATATAAAAGATAATCTTAGTGCATGCATAACATAAAAATCTAAACAATGTGCATAGCAATAAAACAAAACAACTCATAACACATTATTTTTTCTTGAGGAAACCCTGGCCAAGGGAAAACCCTGGTGGGGATGGTACCCACAAAGATCCACTAATCAAAAGTATCATGTTATGGATGTTGACCCTGTTAGGAGTTTATTACATGCATATAGTGTCTTAGTCTTGATTAAGGGACTATAGGCCTTGTTAGAAGCCTCAACCCTGTTAGGAGTCTGCAGTACAAAATGTGATTACCAGATGAGCCCATTGCCCAAACAAGTAATATACGATATTTACTAATTACAAAAGTAGGTCAAGTTACATAACCTTATACTTCTTGCATCAATATCTCTTCACTGCTCTTTCACTATCGCTATTACATATACATCATATATCTCGCATCATATCACTTCGGTGTTCTTCTTACAATTTACAATTACATTTATACAAGTTATTAAGGCTAATAACTTTTCAATCGGCTATCATATTACAAAATAACTTTACCCAAGGGTTAACATCTATGATTTCATCCCTTTATATTTTTAATTCATTATTTTGATAAACAAAATAATCCCTTAACTCTTTATCAATTATGTCTTCATATTTTGTCCTGTCAACTTGACACTATCTTTAGAAAAACTATCATAACTTCTTCCGTACATGTTGTACTGACTTGCACTCTGAGACGAGTCTTCAATAGTCACCATAGAGTCTATGTTCAAGTGCACAAGCACTGAAATAACTCCAATCAACATCACAAACCAAAACTATCTTCAAGTTTACTGGTAAAAACACATTGTCTCATACTTAGACAATTTCGCATTGCGCTCTGACATACTAGCTCTCTGACCTATGCGATCTTCATGTAGATCATATGTTTCCATAATGACAACATCTATGTAACCAACTCAGCCAAATTGCCAACACTAATATCAATTGTTAGAATAGCAATATCCTAATCAACTGAGAGGGGTGGGGGTGAATCAATTGATGCTAATACTTAATACTTTAATTTAAATTCCAATCTTATTGCAGAAAAAAAATGTTGAACTAAAAGTAAATACAATAATAAAACTCATACATATGAACACCAAGATTTTTTCTCAATGAAAACTTTGTTAAGGGAAAAACCCTGGTGTGGATGGTACACACAAATATCTTCACTATGATTATAATAACCTTGTTAAGAGTTTTGACTCTGTTAGAAGTCATGTATTATAATAGGCAGGTCCTTATTAAAGGAAAAATCTTGTTAGGAACCTTTTACAATGTCATCCCTATTAAGGAACTGACCCTACTAGGAGTCCATCCCTAATAGAGGCAATAACCATGTTAGGGGTGTACAATAGATCAACCTGATCAAGATATTTGAGAGTTAAAGTTAGCCTCAAGCTCTCCAAACCTCACAACTTTAAGATTGAGACAATTTTGATCTGAAACTTCTTCCAAGATTCAACCACTGCTAAGAAAGCTCCACCATGTTCCTAAATGCACAACTACCATTTTCAAAATAGAAACCAATGCAGCCTCAAGCTTGCATTCACCTCTTTGATTTGCATATGCAGTTGCATCACATCATCCATATTTATTTTCCAAGGATTTCAACCCTTATATACAAGTTATAACAATTGAGTCTAGGTTGGCCTTCATAGGATAAATTCTATTTACAAAATACATATGGACCCACGTGAAGATGCACACAACACCTCTTATAATTTTATAGTATAACAATTACATCAATTGTTCATCCAGATAAGTAAATCAAGCTTCCTCATCAAATTACTTAAAATGTGTTCCAAGTCATCCTCCAAATAGGTCTTTTCCAATACACACGTAATAGCTGACATCACCTATATCATCAGAGCTCCATATGATCGCAATAATCTCTCTAGCTAGTGTCCAACATGAACCTATGTTCACTCATCATGATTTAAACAATCATGAATGCTATCCACAAAGTTCTACAATCAACTCTATGAAAACCTCAATTTCTATCTCCTAAAAACCAATCATCACTAAATAGACCATAACTCTATCAAATCAATTCATAAGCATGTGTGATCACTGCTAGTGACCCAAGATAGTATGTGGATTCCTCATCTAAGTTTTCATGTGCTAATTCTTTGTATGATGTTCGTACAATTCTCTTCAAGCTTCTAAAAAATCAGTCAGTAATATTTGTTGACATTAATGACAAACTCTATCATGAATGCAACACACAATCACTATAACATGTCTCCAACACTACTAGGATACTCCCCCATAGGAATACCATTAGAATTCATGCTAATAGAAGCATCTAGATAGTTAGTAGGTTGGCAATGATGATGTTTGTGTAGATTCAAACAACATCAATAAAGACTAGATAGCATCAAACTTAAGGAAAAATCTCCTCTCGATATCTTTAGAATCAAGAATGTGAAGAATCCTGGAAAAATAAAAATGATATGTATTTTTGTTAAAAAAAATTGAATTCAAGTTTTTTCGAGTTGTTGATGAAGGACCATCTTGCAACAAAGTTGGAAAATGTCATATTAATCTCCATTGAAAAAATTCTTGTGAAGACAAAAGATGGTAATATACATTGAGCCCGCTCTTGTTTTGTTTTTCACCTTTCCATTTTTTGATTGATATAAATATTAAAGAATTTATGGAAGAGTGGAGTGGTTTCTATTTTACAATTTAAATGTTTGCATGATTTATTTTCTCTATGGGATGTGGTCACTGATGGAGTTGATGAAAAAACAACACACAGCTCCCAAGAACACCTGCACGCAAACACCTGTCACAGAAAGAGAGAGAGAAGCAAACAACTATGGAGGCCTAAACGCATTGATCCACGAGAGAGGAAAAATCCTTGATGTGCAAAAACAAAAGTTGCAATCAAGAATGAAATGTCAGAAAAAGGTTACAAAGTATTATGAGATCAATCCTTATAAAAGGAGATCGAAAAACCTAAAAAGGTAAAACCCTAGGTTGCATGATAATAATTAATAAAGATAATTAATTATTATATGCTTAAAGTTTAGCTTAAGTAGAAAGAGGTAATAAGTGACTAAATAATTAAATCAATATGATTCAATTAATCAGTAAACACTTTATTACTCTAACACCCCCCCTTAAGATAAACTTTGGGAGAAGCTAAAAACCTAGAAGGAACTACTAAAAGAAAATGGGTCCTAGCAACAAAGGCCTGATCAAGTACCCAAGTACAAAAGAGAGTCTCTACAAAGCGGAGAAATAGAGAAAACCACATGGGAAAAACTCTACTCCAAAAAGAGACAAAGACTAGTCTAAAGGATTGAAAAAGCCTCCAAAACAAGGAATGTTCCAGAAAATAGGAACAAAGATGAACATGTACAACATCATTGAAGCATGAAACTGCAAACTCTATCATGAAGAAACTGATGATCTGAAGATCCTCCACAAAAATATGACCAAGTAGAGAAGACTGTAATCTGTATGAGTGCCCTCAAATAACACTACTCAAATCAGGAGGCAAACAAAGGCAAACACCTGAACTCAAAGATATAGATGGCATAAACATCAAAAGCCTGAAGAGCTGATCAATCAAAGCTGGAAGAGTGCATCCAAAATAGGAAAGAAAAGAGTGTCCATATGGTAAATGATCCATCTCACCAGAATGCATAGGTACCCAGCCACTACAACCACCTAGTACATAGGATCAAATAATGAATACATAGGTCACACTATCAAACAAAGGAAGTAGTAGAACCAACAGTAGAAACCCCCTCATACTGCTGACAAGGGAGTAATGATAGGTACACTGAAAAGATCATCTAGTATGAACTGCATGATGAAGATGAATCTAGAACATTGAATGTGCAGAGAGAGTGCAAACACAAATAAAGATACCTGAGGCTAATGTCATTGGAGGAATGCTCACATGAAAAAATAAGATGGAAAACAAAGGCAAACATCAAAACCCCCCTGGCATTTTATAATGGAGTGCAAGTACAAATAGCATGAACATGTGCAAGATCCCATCAAAGCAATAGAATGACACTTTATCTCAGTGTGTGTGCATAAAAGAATGCTACAAAAGTGAAGTATACACTACTCAAAGAAGATCAAAGGCTTCTAAACGAAAAGAACAACCTAAGATGAGCCATCCCTCAAAGCGAAGAGATCCTAGGACCTGAAACAACCAAGATATCCACCAGACTGCAAAAAAGCAAGAATCTAAATAAAATAAACCTAGAGCAGAATCTAGAAAAAATGACTCACAGCAATGAAAATATCTCTAAACAAGCTTTCCAATGATATATCATTTTTTGAAAACGGAGACCGGATGTGCAAGATAGAGCTCCTAGAGTGCAAAACTGAAGATCTAGCTTTGACAGAGAAAAACACCATCAGAAAAATAAAACCAAAAAAAATAACCTCTAGATATAGAAAGAGCTTAGAATCAGCTTTCTGATGATATCTTATTTTCCAAATTTTGACACCATATGCTCAAGATATGAGCAAAAAACCAACAGCTGCGCTGGATGGCCCAAAGAAGGTGTCTACAAGGATCTGAGGATGGGTGACGTCAAAAAAAGGATGCAAAACCCCATGAAACCATCAGATCTAATAAAATCTCTGAAAGAGCTTTCCGACAATATCTTGTTTGCCGAAAATGGAGCTCAAATGCAAGAGAAACGGATCCCGGAAGGCAGGAGGTTTGAAACACCACGATCATAGAAAACATCTGTCTTTGACAGAAAAAAAGAGTATCAAAATGGAAAAATCACTGAACCATACTAGAAAATTTGGATCGGGCTCAGAACCAGCTTTCCGACGATATATCGCACACCCAATTACAATCCCATATGCTCGAGATATCGTAAAAAAATGCTCAGGTACCCTTAAAAAACTCAAAAAATGAAGAGAAAGGGCAAGACCACTGCTGATGTGAGCAATTTGCATGATTAAAGTTGACGACCAAATGGCCCTCACTACAGAAAGGCCCTGGTCATGTGGGTGACTAGGGGGCTGGTGGTTGGGCCAGCGGAGTTGCGGTGGGCGGTAGTGGGGCTGCGGGTGGTGATGGGGGTAGAGGCTGCTGTAGCATCATAGGTAGCAAAGGCACGGGTGGTGGAGGCCACTGACTGGCGGTGGCGGAGGTGCTAACTAACTCCAGCGGTGTGCAGCGGTGGCGGAGGAGGCGCTGATTGCGTCGGTGGCCATCGCGGTTGCAGGGTGGCTCTGCGGAGGCCACAGGGTGGCGCCCGGGTGGCTGCCCCGTTAAAATTTTGTATTTTTTTGTTTATTTTTTGACAAATCATACAGTGCCTCGATCCGCATGCCAGGTCGTACGGCCTGGGAGGCTAAAAATGTTTGCCTCAGAAGTGAACTTGTTGGAATTCGACAAGTCTTATATGGATTTTGACTATCTCAGGCCTTTCGAACACAACCCTGAGGTCTGTTTGGGCCAGAAGTGCTCCAAAAAATATTGATTGCCTTGGGATCCATGCTGAGGCTGATTGCAAAAAACTTTTCTCACAAATTCCAACTTTTTCCAAATTGGACAAATTTTATATGGATCTTAGGGTTCTCAGATGCTCTGAATGCAACCGTGAGGTCCGTTTGAAGCCAAGATGACCAAAAAAATAGGTGCCCCCTAGATCTGATAGGAAACCCTCTCTGAAAATATAGATCTGATGAACATGACCGAATCTCTTAGAAGGAGGATAGGGGCAAGCAGATCTGAAGCTTTGATACCATGATGGAGTTGATGAAAAAACAACCCACAGCTCCCAAGAACACCTGCACACAAACACCTGTCACAAAAAGAGAGAGAAGCAAACAGTTATGGAGGCCTGAACGCATTGATCCACGAGAGAGGAGAAATCCATGATGTGCAAAAACAAAAGTTGTAATCAATAATGAAATGTCAGAAAAAGGTTACAAAGTATTATGAGATCAATCCTTATAAAAGGAGATCGAAAAACCTAAAAAGGTAAAACCCTAGGTTGCATGATAATAATTAATAAAGATAATTAATTATTATATGCCTAAAGTTTAGCTTAAGTAGAAAGAGGTAATAAGTGATTGAATAAATAAATCAATATGATTCAATTAATCAGTAAACACTTTATTACTTTAACAGTTACTAAATACAAAGTTCATGACTCATAGGGCTTGATCCTTGGTACATTCATGAAGTTGTATTTGGAGAAGAAACCAAAACCATGGGTCTTAGGAAGAACTTCAATGTATCTAAATATATTAATAGCTAACCACCATTGTTGTTGATTAAAGAAATACTTTGTGGGCAAGAGAAATTTACTACCACACAAGAAGGTGTGATTTTTATAATTCAACATATTATGACTGTTAGTTCACTTCTCAAGTTACAATTCAATAATAATATTGGTTATTTGTGCACTTGTTGAAAATATTAGATTATATTTTGGAGGAGATGATAGTTCCTTGAAAGAGATTATAGTGCCACTAGCTAATGTTGGTTAATGTCATATTCTGTGTGATTGGTGATTTGTTATTTTGTGATTTGCGTTAGTTAATCATATTTTTTTTATCATGACAATATATACTATTTGTCTTAAATGAATATTTAGAGAGTTTTCCTTTATTGGGTAAGGATATTAATAAGGAAAATTATTTTTTTCTAATGGAAGGTTTAGAGTATGGGCTTATCAATGGAGTAAGAGATATATCTTTCTTGATATATGAAAATCAAGTAATGTTTATTCTTACTATCAATGCATGGATAAATGCCATTCAAATTACAATATTTGAGGATATCTTTGCAACACCAGATGATGCCTTCAAATACTCATTTAAGAAATCAAATGGATAAATTGCAATGAGGTCTCATTTGGAGGTTGGTGGCATCAGAGGATGGATAAAATTTCATCATCTCAAGTCATATTCTCACTTTGGGATGGTGTTCTACATGAGAAGCATTTTTTGCTTTTTTTGGTTTTCTTTTCTATTTTCCTTTCTAATGCTGATAAATTTGAAGAATGCATGTCTTGTGAAGACTCTTTTTGGAGACAGGTTGAGGATTTGGTATTAAACTCAATATGGACTATTGTCCAATGAGATTTAGAGTATATGATTGATAATTATACCATTTCATGGTCACTAGAGAATGATAGAGATCAGTCGCATCTCTTAGGGATCATTGTTGAATAATTCAAGACTCTATGACTCAAGAGTTCAGACTGGGAGCTTAAGAACATAGCTTGAAGCTAAACCTTTCCAAGGGTCAAGAGACAACTTGATGGAGCCTTTCTTGGTTTAGGGTTTGCTACTACAAAACAAAAATTTCTCAAATTATGTCTTCAATTCATGTAATCAGAAAGTTTTGTTATGTAAGCCTTAAAGGGGGGTCCTTAGGGAAAGGTGAATTATATTTTTTTAGGATCAATGTATTAAGGGGGGGAATGTTGGCATTGTAATACATTGATTATTTTAATAGTCATTGTAGTTTTGTATAACTATTCCGTCATTGTAGGTCTATATAAATATTATTATAATTCCCTAACTGTCTTGCCTCCAACTATCAAATTTTTCCTGTATAAATTTTCTCCAGTTATGAATAAATATTATCAAAGTATTCAACTACCTTCAGTTTTTAGTCTTATTTTCCAATTCCACAAGAATTTTGCTTAATTGGGATGAAACTTCTTACACTTTCCGAGATAAGAAAAATAAAAGGACTTTCCCCTTTCTTAATTACCCTATTTATCAATAAGGTCATCTAAATATAACATTTTTATAAAAATTACTTTTTTGTACCATTAAAACATGAATTGTTAAATTAACCTTGATAGATCCAAGATATATAAATTATCATATATATATTAAACATGGAAAACATTATTAGAGTGTTATTACATTCTTTAGACTAAGATATATAAATTATCATATATATATTAAACATGGAAAACATTATTAGAGTGTTATTACATTCTTTAGACTATGACCATATTGAAGGGTATTTGGTAAGGCCCTTATATAATTAAGTGTGACAAGAATGTCACAACTAGTTCCCTTGCTATAATACAATATAATCTCAAGATTATTAGAAGAAAATTGGAGAAATGACAAACTGTAATAAGGATTAGCTCATAGAATTCACTTATGATGTATGTGTGTGTTATTTTTATCAATTTAATTGATCTCTTACTATAAATTTATCTATAATAAAACAAAAAACAAAGAAATAAATCCTCAACAAGCTGCAACGTCTTACAACTTGAATCCAGTTCCTTCTAGATCCTTTTGCCTCTTCTCAAGCTTCAAATGTAATACTATGTTTTAATTTCCCTCCTTTCACATGACCTACCTTTTTCCAGTATATTTTCCTTTCCTTTAAAATGTTAAAGAAATGACATAAATTTTGTGAAGAAGCTCCTTGCACATTTGAGAAAGTGTATTTAGACGTCTATGTTATTGAAATTTGATTCATTTATTTTTTTATTTTTTTAGCTTTCCTTTATTTCAATTAATGTCTCAAAAATTATTTCTTTTTTTTCAAGATTTTTTAAAATTAAATCTTGATTAATTGGCTAACATTTTTCTCTTAGCAATCATGGAACTTTAAGTAAAATTTCATATCTATATATGCAAAAATGCAAAATTTATAAAATCTATTATTTCTATCTGTTTTAGAAACTTTGGATGTTGTAGACCATTCGTTTGGATGTTTTAGAGGAAATAAATTTAACGAATGTTTTTTAAAACCAAACTAAAAATAGTTTATTATTTTTTTGTGTAATCCGAGATTATTCTAACACCTATAGATTTTCCTACATGAAGCACCCAGATAGTTTGAGAAGTAATCTTGTCATGTATATAGTGTCCAAAGAAAACCAATATGATCAACCTCTACATTGGATACATAAGATGAAACATCAATAGGTCCTCTTTTCTTATGTAGTCATTCCTCATACTACCTATTTCTTGGGTTCCTAGATGGCTATTTAAGATCTCTTTAATTTATTCCCTCTATAATGCAAGTGGAAGTATATGACAACATTGTTTCAATTATCCATATTAATATTTCCTTCATGATATTTTGATAAATTAAAAATATCAAAAAATGGTGGAATAATAATCCAAATTAGTAGCTCAGCTTCATAGGAATTCTACAACAGATGAATTTTCTAAATATTGCAAGGTCTAAATTTTCTCATCGTTATCTTATTAAATGTTATTATAGGGAGCCTTTCTTCCTGAAGTGATTGATAAATTCTTCTCCAAATTTTAATTTTATGAATATGATTTTCAAATTGAATTTCTCATTATACTTATTATTCATTTTTGTGAAATGACTCTTTACCTCTTCATGTGGACCCTTCACATATTTTGTAAAATATTTTATATCTACACATCTTATTTTTTTCTTATCTATATTCTTCAACTATAAAATATTTCTAGCACTATTTCAATATACAATATGGGTAAGTGCATAAATATGGAGGGACTCAAAGGGGGGTATAAGTTGCCACCTTTTTTTCTTTGAAATCAACAAGTTCTTAACTTTGACAAGAAAATTAAGATAGTTACAGTGAAAATTTAAAGATGCAACAAGAACAAGAGTTGCAGTACTCTGAATCTAGTTTCTAAAATACTAATTTTTTTTTAAATGGTTGAGATTAAGGGCTTGAAAAAAGGGTGAGCACACAAAGTGGTCTTATGTTGTAAGAAAAAACATTTAACATTGCATCTAGTGTTCTCTCCCTATTTAACTATCATAGTTTTTTTGGATTTTTTAATCTCTTGTGAGTTAGCTAATCCCATTTAGTTTATCCCAAAAATTTTGGATGATTTTTTTTATCAACACATGATGTTTTACACTTTTTCATAGTGGAAACATCCTAAAAACATGAAATTTGAGCATACTCGGGCCCTAGAAATTGTTGAAAACTAATTGAAAATAATTTGTTTTCTAGGTGTGTATGATAGAGTTTAGTTTCTAAAAATGTAATTTATTTCAAAAGTCAGTGAATGAGCCAAAATATATTCCCAAAATAATACATGTTGGTTTTTGATAAAAAGTGAGCCTACATACTGAAGAAATTAGAGATGGAAAGAATAACATAATCAAAATTTAAAATAAATTATATGGTTTGATAAATAACTGAGATCTTAACATTGTCATGGTTTCTTTTGTGGTCCCACAACCACACTCCCCTTTTTTGGCCACTTGGCCAAGGGGTTCCCCTTTTCTTTTCATTTGTTTGTACCCTTTAAGGGGCTTCTTGCTTTTTTTTTTTTTGGTTTTTCAGTTATCATCCCTCTATCAGGGGCTTTCCTCGGGAGTTAATCATCTTTTCACTCTTTCGCACTTTTGGATATACCCAAACATTGAAAGGACAATGATTTGAATTCTCTTTAAAAACAAAGCTTGATTGATTTTTAGACTTTTAAAATTTTTGAACTTTCAGATCTCTAAAAGATTGAAAGTCTGACTCCCTCAAAGGAGTTCAGAACTTCAAACATTCAGTGTTTCAAAGGTCTTAGAACTCTGAAACCCCAAAACATCGAAATATCAAAACTCCAAATTCTAGAGGGTAAGTGATGTCTCCCTCTCTCACAGCCTATACAAAGCACACAAGTGACCTTTTTAGTCACTTGTGCATTTCCTGGCTTCATATTTTAAGAGTGTTTTAGGAACTTTGGTGTGTTCGACACTTCTCATCTATCAGATCTTCTCATTTTTCAGCCTCCTTCATGTCTTCCTTGTTCATTATTGAGGTAGGGTCTTTTCCCATTTTTGTTCCCTTCATTTTGTAGTTTTTCTCAAGTTTTTGGGAGTCTTTAGGGTTTTGGAGTGTCTATTTAGGGTTTTGCAGTTTTGTGCATTTTTGTTTGTTGCTTCGGGGCTTTAGAGTTATCCCTCTGGGTCCCTTTGCATTGGGCTTGTGGTTGAGCTTGCCTCAAGCTCATTTTGGAGTTTGTGCCAAGGCTTTCTCCCCTGAAACTTGTCAACCCTAAGTGCTTTGGAGTTTCAGACTCTAATGTTCGAAGGCCAACCCTCAAAAATGCTAAGTCCTAGTCCTCATTTTCGCACTTTCGATGTTTCAAACACCGATGTTAGAAAATGTTTTCACTCTCTGAAAGGCCAAAACTTGGCATCAAACTTTTCTCCAAAGAAAAACAAGTTTTTTTCTGACTCCGCGCATTTAGAGTTTCAGAAGTTGACAAAACATGACTATTTCACTCTCCAGAGGTCAGAAACCTTAAACTATGACAAACATGCCTAACTTTTCCATTTCATACTTTCAGTCATGTGCTTCATTTGGAATCTCTGAAACCCTGAATGACCAAAATCTGAAAAAGGTGTTTTAAAGACCCTCTTTTCACTATTTCAACCTTTCGGAGCACAATCACTCTTTCAGAGTCCAAACCTCTAAATCTCTGAAACTATATTTTGAACCTCTCATGCCTTTATCTTTTGGGAATTTTGATTTCTTCATGTTCTTTCTCTCACTTATTATTTTTTATGTATTCTTTGCTTCTTACAATCATTTTTAATTAATGTTTATTTTGGTAGAATGTCTGAGAAAGTGAATTCACTAGCCATGAAGTACCAATTCAAAGGGTACCATGCACTATCCAAGGTGGGGAACGTCCATGATGATATCACTGACACTAACATAGGAAATGAAAGTTGGAATGAGTACCTGGTCAACTGTGCCCAACCAATAGGCCGATTTGAGGACTCCACTTCATTAGTGTATTCCTCTCTTGTGAATACAGCATCACATATGGTGTCCATCCTCTCTTCTGACCTTATTGTTACACTGGAAAACCACTATGTGCTAGATGAGAGGCTGGTAAACAACACTATGGGAGAAGTGGTATTGGATCCATGAGGCCTGAAAATATTGATGATGTCTTCCACCTACCAAAGGGGATAGATAGGTTTTCTAGGTTCTCCAGAGACAAAGACATGAGCTTCTATAATAAAGATATCTAGTTGTGGCATGAAATCGTGAATAATGAATACCTTATGTAATCACTACCAAAGAACAAACTTGAAAAGATAGATATGAGGAGGGGATATATGAAGGAATATATCCAAGCAGTTTGTTATCACTTTTTAAAATCTTTCTTGACTCCGCGTTTGTAGCTTTGAAATATCCAAGTTTTTGGCTTGGGTTTCCTCCCTCACTTCCAAAACCCTAGGTTGGTTTGTTCCCTTTTTATTTTCCTGTGTTACCTTTTTGATTCACTAAGAGTGCTAATCCGCATGTGCCTTTAACATTTTTTAAGTCATGTGTTTGTAGTTAGAAGGTTGTTGGCCCCCGTTCCCCTCTTCTCCTTTTTATTTCTCTAAGCCTAAGTTTTCAGTATATTTTCCTAAGGTTTTCACTTTCCAAAACAAGTGACTATCGTTACATCGCAAGACCCCAATTGTCAATTTTCTCTGACATGCGATATAGCGACGAGTTGTCACCTGTCTCAAAGGCGGGCCCAACTGGAGGAAGAGTTTGCAGACTTTAAAGGGCGAAAAAGATCTACGGTGGTCATTATACCATTGATCCAAGATGCTTTCATGTTAAGCTTGCGATATAGCGACAGCCATCAGATTTGCTTTATTTGAAAAGGTTCGGTGGATCCTAACAGTGCCAGGTCATTACAATCTTTTGGTTCTTATTGGTTCTCAGAAAAACTAGGTGGCGGCTGACGCATATTTAAAGACGATAAAGGATAGTCAAAAGGGACCCGCCCGTATGAAAACGTGGCACAATGTGATTTGACTGACAGAAGGTGATGTGTTTGATTGTGGGGTCATCTTTTCCAAAGGGTTAATCTTTAGTTTGATCGAACATTTCTCATTGTACCATTGACCAAAGATGTGAGGATTTTAAGTTCGCGGTATAGCGACGACCGTCCGATCTTCTTAAAGACTTAAGTGCTCAGTGGGCCCCTTATTGCGCCAGTTCACTTTGACGTGTTTACTTCTTATTGGTTGGATAACATCTGTGATCTGACTATTTTCAAAGTGCTCCGAGTTAGAAAGGAAAAGGGACTGGGTCCACTTGTCAGTCTTTTACTGCATGGCATGTTTTGATTTGATATTTTCCCGCTGATGTGTCACAGTGGGACCTTAGTTTCTCAGATGATTAAAATGCTGCAAGATCTCATGATTGTCATTAAACCGTTGGGATGAGATGCTCGGGTTTTAAGTTTGCGGTTTAGCGACAACAGTTGATTTGGATAAAGAGATGGAAGCTATTTGGTGGGACCTCTGTGTTAAATATATTGATGAGGTGATCATTTTTGATTGGCCACGGGTGATGTTGACGTGTAAAGATCACTGCTCAGACCAGGATGAACTTAAGGAATTTAATTCTACACATGCTAATTTTGAAATGTTCTCATTGGTCAAGAACTAGCTTGCTAAAGGTACTATAGGATTTTGCTGATAAGATTGTCTACCGCCCGATGCGCCGAAAATGAAATATATCAATGGCTTGAATTTGAATTTTTCTCTTGAATGACATTTTCACATCCAGTGAGTAATAGGGCCGCCAACCTCAGTAATGGTGGAATAAATTTGTTACATGCAGGAGAATTGTGAGCCATTAGCAGATGTTATATACCAGAATTTGATTATTATTTTTCTTCACTGCTCTTGTGTGTTCTCTGGCGATATATTTTTCATGCAGTGCTTTCAAGCAGAAGATTTTTCAGGTGCCTGGTAGGTTTTCTCCTGTATTTAAGTCTTTTGAAATTTATAAAGCTTTGTGGGGTCTTCTTTCCTATTGTCAGTCGATATTGTTTAAAGTTTTCTTGGGAATTCATATCTTAGTAAGAAGCCCTATTTTAAAAATGCCGCCAAAGAGAAATTTGTCTGGTCAAACAGAATATAGTAAGAGAGGAATTTTCAAGGATTTGATGCAGTTGATCCCATTTTCTGATAATGGGGCACAAAGAGTAAAAGAGCTCACTCCGAGACATCCTAGAGATTCAGTTGCAGAAGGTCTCTATGACAGAAGGAATTGGATGAGAGATGCTAAAGTGGGCGATAAGCACAACGGTCTTATTCTTTTTAAATCAGCATATTCACAAAGGAACGCTTGTGCGCCCCTCAGTAATGTATGGCAGTTTGACATTGGGAGGTTGGTATGCCCTGGGGTTTTCATGGATGATGAATTGTTAATACAGATTGATAAATGCTATGATCTTGTGACAAGATGTGTCAGGGATATAAGCGGAAGAGACCTGATAAGACTTACCGAGGATGAGATTAGACAAGTTTTCTCATTAAATGAACCATCTGTGGGGTTGGAGAAAATAGATTTCACGGAGTTCACTGAGATTTATGAGGCACAGAAGGATTATCTAAGGGAAGGGCCTCTAAGGAAATATTTTGATCAGATAGGATCAATGTGTGCTGTCAGTTCAAGTACACCGGAGCCCATCAGGTTAGATTTATTCAGTAAAAAGGCACAAGAAGTTTATAAGTCTTTGTCTTTGATCCTAGGGCATAATGAGAAGACTCATATGCCAGTACCTTTTATGTTCATGATGGTGCAGTCACTCCACCCCCAGCTAGCCCTCATTTTTGACTTTGCGTCTCATTTGGCTGAAATAATTCATGAAGGATTAATAGGGATTAAGAATATGAAGGTCTCTAGACCATTCGGATGGTACTCGATTGTTATGCACATGTTTTTGTATAAGGGTGAGAAGTTTTTTAGTACAATGATGAATATTGAGAAGGAAAGATATGGAGAGACTCTCCCAGTGCAATTGTGGACCACAGCCATGTCCTGGGACAGAACTGATGCTAGTTATATTGCCTTTGATAGGGATTTTGCATCAAGGCTTAGGTCTCTTTTATTTTTTGATAATCCAAGAATCCCAAGAGAGTTATTAAGATTGATTAGGCCGATGGATTACTACAAGGACATTACCATTGTCCATAATTTTGTAGACATTATTTTATATCTAGTCTCCACAGTATTTAGAGTGTATGGCAGTAAGGTGGCACCTTATATTTTGCCATATCAGGTCCCTTTGAAGCTAGGATATGCTGAGATCTTAAGACAGATTGGAAATTTACAAGAAACCACACTCACTGGCAAAGGTAGAGGAACTTTCTTTCCTGATGTAACTCTGGCACATCAGTATGTAATTACAAAAGGAGGATGGGTGCACTTGCATAAGGTTTTGCAACCCTACAGAATGTCAAAGGTAGTGGTGAGGTGTGCAGATACAGAGGGTTTCCTTTCAGGCATGTTCAAAGATAAGGTGAGGTGCGCTCTTATTGAGCATCAATTTAATTTTCTAGAAGACATAATAAGAAATGAGTTTGACCTTCAAGCTCAGGAGATTAAGAAAGAAAAATGGGTGATTTATAGCAAGTCTATAGGTTTTATTCAGAATTTTGATAAAACTTATGACCCATTGATTAGTTTTGAACCATGGGCTAGAAAAGTTAATGTCCTTATAGAGAATTTTGAGGGACTCATGAGTGCTGTAAATGAGAAAAGGGTATCTAAGACTAAGACAGATCCAGAAAAGACTAGGTAGATCTTAAACCAGCCTAAATATATGAAGTTAATCCCTAAGGGGGTGTACACAGTATAGAAGAAGAGTGGACATACTGTCCTTCTAACCTCACAACAAGGAAGTGAAGATGTTCCTTCCACTTCAAGAGGGAAAAGACCACTTGGTGATCCAGCAGTGCAGGCACCTTCCCCAAAAAGGCAAAGACAAGAAGAAGAAAGACCGGCAAAGGAGATTTACTCTCCTTCTCAATCCCCTATTTAGTTGGATGAGCATGGAGCGGCAAAACAGCTGGTGCAGTTAAGGGATGAAGGAAATCTTTTTGTTTTTAATGAAGATTTGTAGGAGGGAATGCCGGCGGCACCTAAAGAGGTGGCCATGGATCTCACAGTAGAAGAATTTAAGGGTAAACAAATAGACCCTATTCTAAAGCAGGCAAGTGACTCTTTCCTTGCCGATGATGATTTCATTAAAACCAGGGCCTTCTCACAGTTCTTGTGGAGAATGAAAATCAATCAGTTTAAGGAGATTTGTGAGAAGAAGAAGGAAGAATCCCCTGATAAAGATGTGAAAGAGATAGAAGAGGAAACCAAGGGACAAATGGCTAGACAATTTGAGAAGATCACTCCAGAAGAAGGGAGAGCCATGATTCATACAACAGGGATTCTGATCCTACCAGAATGGGACATTGTTGATGCCATTATTTTTGACCAAGTAAGGAAGAGCAAGGTAAAGACCCTAGCTACACTAGAACAGGCTAAGCAGGCAGCTAGGGGAATTACTTTTTCTGAAGATCATGCTACTCTGGTCATGTGGTATTTAGATAAAGATAAAAATAAAGGGAAGAAGAGTGATTTCTCCATAGGATATACAGGGAGCCTAATGGTTCAGAGGGTGGGAGAAACATCTAGTGTGGAGGCATCTAATTTAATTCTTGAAACTGCCAAGTTCAATGTTAGTGTGGTGGAGAAGGATGCCAAAGAAAAGGAAGAGCTTAGGCTCAAATTTGAAATGGTCCTTAAATCTTATAATGAGCTCAAAGTTGAGCTAATTCAAAAGGACAAACTGATTGTCTAGTTATTAGGGCCACAAGACCAAAGATCTCCTCAATTAGCAATTTCTGATAAGCCTACGGTGGCTTCATCTTTAAGCCCAATAATTGAATTTCCACCCTCACCACTCCCAGAAATAGATATGGATGCAAGGGTTGCTTGGGAGAAGCTGAAGCTGATAGAGGAAACAAATAAATTGAGGGAAATCAGGGAACAATTGGAAAAGGAAAGGAATGAGACCGCAAAGGCTACAGCTTTGGCAAATCAGAAATATGAAGAAAAAATAGTAGGGGCGATTATGGAATTTGCAGTAGATTTAAAGCCTTCTATTATACATGGCCATATGGATAGGTTAATTTCTTTGCTTAAGGTTCTTAATAAAGAGAGGGATGAAATGGCTCTAGTTTTGAAAAGATGGATTGAAAGGTCTCCCAATGTAAAACTATTTCGTATATTATTCAAGGGACAGGAAGACCCAGATCCTTTAATAAAGCCATTGCATCAAATTGTGAAGAGGTTGGTGCATTTCAACATTTTTGTGGATAATTTTATCAGGAGAACAAGTATGTTGAAAACTGAATTAATGCTTTCAAGTTATGAACTGGTGCCTCCTATTTTCACAGACAAAGGAGAATTTAAGGAAGCTTATCAATGGAGGGAGGAGTTAGATGGGCTCCTCACAGAATGAATCACTAAAGTTTTAAGTGATAAGTCTTCTTTCAGTGGCACAATTAAAATGTTGATAAATGCCAGATTGATGTTTGACACCATTCAACAGAAAATCACACAGATCATAAGTGAATGGGAACAGTTGTCTACCGGGAAGGATGAATTTGTTAAGTTTGAGTTCCCAAGTGAAGAGGTGTATAATAAATGGAAATATTAGTACATGCCAGCTGTGGAGAGTGAAGATACACCACCAGCTTCATAAAGTAGATCAGAATAGTTAATTTTGAGTCATAAGGGTGGTTGAGATATGAGGAAATATTCATTACAGAATGGACAGCAAATATTACAGATCAGATTTGTTAACAGCTAGCCAAGGACTGCATTAAAAGACGTGAAGAAGGTCGGCTCAACTGCAATTTCCTTGCCATTGTGACTGAGTGTATTTATTGTAAATTTTGTAGTTGTTGTAAAGTTTTAGGGTTGATATTTTGTAAACCCTAGGATGACCGGAAGCTTATTGCATCTCCTTGTATATAAAAGGATTTCCCATGGTCATTCTAGGCATTGAGTGAGTTAGGTGTAAGAAGAAAAAGGAAATTCTGAAGCCCTAATCCTCAGTCGAGGATTGTAAATTTGTATGATTTTGTCAGGATAATAGAGAAGAGATACAAGTTGGCACCATTATCCAGTAAGTTTGTTGTTCAGAATATGAGGTATGTAAATGATCATGGTTATACTTAATACAAATATCAAATCTTTACCTCTCCATTGTGTTTATTCTATGAATCTTTAAGCCTATTTTCAGGTTTATGTGTATGTATCTCACTTTGAGTTCTAACCTAGGGTTGGATTAAATATTACTCAAAGTAAAATATATGTTCATTGAATTTGCATAAGGATTATCTGTAAGTAGGGAAGAGTTGGGGTATTTGTATTTATGTTTCAAAAACCTGTTGTTCTCAAAGTTGTTTTGGGATCCTTTCTATTTTCTAACTCTATTGCCCAATGGATAAGACACTGGCCTGTATTCTCCTATCTTTGTTCTGAGAAGGTGATTCAGATTTCAAAATCTCAAAATCTTAAAATCATTACCAGTAATTTTAGTTTTATTTACATTTATGTGTTGTCCTACCCAGTGATGGGGGATCAATGAACAATAGGTTGTTGTTTATTATTCTCTCACTGTTTTCATCTATTGAAAGATCCAATAAAGAAATAAAGGGCAGAGTTAAGACTATTAGTTAAGAGTTAAATACTATTGGATCAGGTGTACCCACCTGGGTTTCATAGAGCCAGAAGCAGAAGAGGGCCTATCCATCCCTATAGTTGGTCCAGTTGCCTATAGATTGCCCACATTTGGAACTAACCAATCCTTAATATCCATCATAGGCATATTGGCAGCCCTAGTTGGCGTAAGCATTTTCAAACACTAATAAGATGGTGACTCTGCTGGGGAAGTAGAGCATAATAAAGAAGCAAAATTAGTTCTGAATCACTGTTTATGTTATAAATTTTCAAAATTTCATTACCCAGATTGATTCAGCTTTCCCAAGTCACCATTAGATGGTGACTCTACTAGGGAATAGAGAAATATTGTCAAGAGTAAATAGTGCAGGTTCCAAGTTGAGCTAGACTCCTGACCTGGCTATTTAAATCATTTGATGTCTCTGGTGTTATAAATCAGTTATAAAACAACATGGGTACAAGTAGAGCTTTGACTCCTGGCTGGCTTGTTTATCATATCCAGTGGTTTCCATTGAAAGTGTAAAGAGTCAGTTTTAAAAGTTTTGATATCATCTCACACTCCGTGAGTGGTGACTCTGAACATTTTTACGATTAGTGCTTTATAAAGTATAGCAGTATGAGTTTCAAAAATACAAGGTCATATAGTAGGGAACACCCTGAGGAAAGTCTGCAGGGTGGGCTTCCTATTACATCTAGAAGAAACCAAGGTAAGAAGGACAAAGATACCAACGATATGTCCATGACTTAGAGACAGAGGGGAAACCCTAGACGGCATAATATTCCTCCTCCTAGTCAAGAAGGAAATGCCTTAGAATATGAGGAGGTGGTTGATTTAGGAATTAATCAATATGAAGATTATTACTCACCCACAGAGAAAGAGGGTGAAGGAATATCCCAGAATAGGAGAAAGAATTCACAAAGGCAAGGAAGGTTGAGAAGTAAGAGTAGAGGGGGTCAGGATTTTCTTCCTCCTTTCACCCTTGGTTCCTCAATACCATAGGGCCTTCAGGACTCTCAGGGTCAGCAAGAAAATCCTCAAGTACAACAGAATGAATCTGAAATGACTTTGCCTGACTCTGAAGATATATTTGAGGAAGTTCATCAACTGGAAAGAAGGATTCAGGAACAGGCTGCTATCAGAGAAAAAAGGGATAGGGATAAGGAAGAAAGAATCAGACAAGCTATGATAAGGGTTGAACAGTTAAAAAGACAACTGTTAAACTTAGAGGCTATAAACTATGTTCCCATCCCTGAACAGACAAATGAGCTGCCTGTTGTTCACAAGAATTTTGAAACATGAGTTCCAAAGGATAAGGGGAAACAAAAAGACATAGGTATTTCAATCAATGAACCTGTCAACCCTAAGCAAAATCTTGACCAGTCTTTAGGACTGGAGGCAGATTTAGAAAAAGCCAAGAAAGAGCAAGAGATGCTAGCTAAACACCTGGAAAAGGCAGAATTAGAAGCAGCAACATTAGAAATGAAAAAGAAAATTGATTTTCTTAAGAGGTCTGGAGGACCTACAGATTTTGGTTTTTTTAATATGACACAAGGAGCTGGTGTTGCACACCCAACTAATCAGACAGATGGCATTCCCCTACCAAGAGGATTTAATGGTTCTGCTACTACAAATAAAAATGCATCCACATCCCAAGGTGCTGGTTTCCAAAATTTAGGTGTTATACATGAAAGGGTGCAGGCCCAATGCAAAGTCTTGTATGATAAAAGGACTACCCAAAAATCTTTCACAAAGGGAGATATGGTTTTAATGTGGAATGTAAGGCTTGAAGACAAAGGCAGGCATGGAAAGTTTGACCCTGTTTGGTTAGGGCCTTTTATTATTGAAGAAAAATGGGGAGCGAATTCTTATTTTCTGACAAATTTGGTGGGTGAACCCTTGGAATTGCCTGTTCATGGGAAATTCTTAAAGTTTTATTTTTCCTAAAGTTCGGTGATCCCTGTACAGGTCTGATTGTAAATTTTTGTATATAGTTCCCTGCTTTTGGCTAAAGTTTTGTTCTAGTCTGCTGTACCAGGAGATTCTGGTTTCTCAATGTATCTGCAGGAGATACATGTCCCCAAGTAAGAGCCATTGTTATCACTTTTTAAAATCTTTCTTGACTCCACGTTTGTAGCTTTGAAATATCTAGGTTTTTGTCTTGGGTTTCCTCCCTCACTTACAAAACCCTAGGTTGGTTTGTTCCCTTTTTATTTTCCCATGTTACCTTTTTGATTCACTAAGAGTGCTAATCCGCATGTGCCTTTAACATTTTTTAAGTCATGCATTTGCAGTTAGAAGGTTGTTGGCCCCCGTTCCCCTCTTCTCCTTTTTATTTCTCTAAGCCTAAGTTTTTGGTATATTTTCCTAAGGTTTTCACTTTCCAAAACGAGTGGCTGTCGTTACACCGCAAGACCCCGATTGTCAATTTTCTCTGACATGCAATATAGCAACGAGTTGCCACCTGTCTCAAAGGTGGGCCCAACTGGAGGAAGAGTTTGTGGACTTTAAAGGGCGGAAAAGATCTACGGTGGTCGTTATATCGTTGATTCAAGATGCTTTCATGTTAAGCTTGTGGTATAGTGATAGCCGTCAGATTTTCTTTATTTGAAAAGGTTTGGTGGGTCCTAACAGTGCCAGGTCATTACAATCTTTTGGTTCTTATTGGTTCTCAGAAAAACTAGGTGGCCGCTGACGCATATTTAGAGATGGTAAAGGATAGTCAGAAGGGACCCACCCGTATGAAAATGTGGCACAATGTGATTTGACTGACAGAAGGTGATGTGTTTGATTGTGGGGTCATGTTTTCCAAAGGGTTAATCTTCAGTTTGATCAGACGTTTCTCATTGTACTGTTGATCAAAGATGTGAGGATTTTAAGTTCGCAGTATAGCGATAACCGTCCGATCTTCTTAAAGACTTAGTGCTCAGTGGGCCCCTTATTGCGCTAGTTCACTTTGATGTGTTTACTTCTTATTGGTTGGATAACAGCTGTGATTTGACTATTTTCAAAGTGCTCCGAGTTAGAAAGGAAAAGGGACTGGGTCCACTTGTCAGTCTTTTACTGCATGGCATATTTTGATTTGATATGTGCCCGCTGATGTGTCATAGTGGGACCTTAGTTTCTTAGATGATTAAAATGCTACAAGATCTCACGATTGTCGTTAAACCATTGGGATGAGATGCTTAGGTTTTAAGTTTGCACTTTAGCGACAACTGTTAATTTGCATAAAGAGATGGAAGCTATTTGGTGGGTCCTCTGTGTTAAATATATTGATGAGGCGGTCATTTTTGATTGGCCACAGGTGATGTTGACGTGTAAAGATCACTGCTCAGACCAAGATGAACTTAAGGAATTTAATTCTACACATGCTAATTTTGAAATGTTCTCATTGGTCGAGAACTAGCTTGCTAAAGGTACTATAGGATTTTGCTGATAAGATTGTCTACCACCTGATGCGCTGAAAATGAAATATATCAACGGCTTGAATTTGAATTTTTCTCTTGAATGACGTTTTCATGTCCAGTGAGTGATAGGGCTACCAACCTCAGTAATGGTGGAATAAATTTGTTATGTGCAGGAGAATTGTAAACCGTTAGCAAATGTTATATACCAGAATTTGATTATTGTTTTTCTTCACTGCTCTCGTGTGTTCTCTGGCGATATATTTTTCATGCAGTGCTTTCAAGCAGAAGATTTTTCAGGTGCCTGGTAGGTTTTCTCCTATGTTTAAGTCATTTTAAATTTGTAAAGCTTTGTGGGGTCTTCTTTCCTATTGTCAGTCAATATTGTTTAAAGTTTTCTTGGGAATTCATATCTTAGTAAGAAGCACTATTTTCAAAATGCCGCCCAAGAGAAATTTGTCTGGTCAAACAGAATATAGTAAGAGGAATTTTCAATGATTTGATGCAGTTGATCCCATTTTCTTATAATGGGGCACAAAGAGTAAAAGAGCTCACTCTGAGACATCCTAGAGATTCAGTTGAAGAAGGTCTCTATGACAGAGGGAATTGGATGAGAGATGCTAAAGTGGGCGATAAGCACATTGGTCTTATTCTTTTTAAATCGGCATATTCACAAAGGAACACTTGTGCACCCCTCAATAATGTGTGGCAGTTTAACATTGGGAGGTTGGTATGCCCTGGGGTTTTCATGGATGATGAATTGTTAATACAGATTGCTAAATGCTATGATCCTGTGACAAGATGTGTCAAGGATATAAGCGGAAGAGACCTGATAAGCATTACCAAGGATGAGATTAGACATGTTTTCTCATTAAATGAACCATCTGTGGGGTTGGAGAAAATAGATTTCACAGAGTTTACTGAGATTTATGAGGCACAGAAGGATTATCTAAGGGCAGGGCCTCTAAGGCAATATTTTGATCAGATAGGATCAATGTGTGCTGTCAGTTCAAGCACACCGGAGCCCATCAGGTTAGATTTATTCAGTAAAAAGGCACAAGAAGTTTATAAGTCTTTGTCTTTGATCCTAGGGCATGATGAGAAGACTCATATGCCAGTACCTTTTATGTTCATGATGGTGCAGTCACTCCACCCCCAGCTAGCCCTCATTTTTTACTTTGCTTCTCATTTGGCTGGAATAATTCATGAAGCATTAATAGGGATTAAGAATATGAAGGTCTCTAGACCATTCAGATGGTACTCGATGCTTATGCACATGTTTTTGTATAAGGGTGAGAAGCTTTTTAGTACAACGATGAATATTGAGAAGGAAAGATATGGAGAGACTCTCCCAGTGCAATTGTGGACCACAGCCTTGTCCTGGGACAGAACTGATGCCAGTTATATAGCCTTTGATAGGGATTTTGCATCGAGGCTAAGGTCTCTTTTATTTTTTGATAATCCAAGAATCCCAAGAGAGTTATTAAGATTGATTAGGCCAATGGATTACTGCAAGGACATTACCATTGTCCATAATTTTGGAGACATTATTTTATATCCAGTCTCCACAGTATTTAGAGTGTATGGTAGTAAGGTGGTGGCTTATATTTTTCCATATCAGGTCCCTTTGAAGCTAGGATATGCTGAGATCTTAAGACAGATTAGAAATTTACAAGAAACCACACTCACTGGCAAAGGTAGAGGAACTTTCTTTCCTGATGTAACTTTGGCACATCAGTATGTAATTACAAAAGGGGGATGGGTGCACTTGCATAAGGTTTTGCAACCCTATAGAATGTCAAAGGCAGTGGTGAGGTGTGCAGATACAGAGGGTTTCCTTTCAGGCATGTTCAAAGATAAGGTGAAGTGTGCTCTTATTGAGCATCAATTTAATTTTTCAGAAGACATAATAAGAAATGAGTTTGACCTCCAAGCTCAGGAGATTAAGAAAGAAAAATGGGTGATTTATAGCAAGTCTATAGGTTTTATTCAGAATTTTGATAAAACTTATGACCCATTGATTAGTTTTGAACCATGGGCTAGAAAAGTTAATGTCCTTATAGAGAATTTTGAGGGACTCATGAGTGTTGTAAATGAGAAAAGGGTATCTGTGACTAAGACAGATCCAGAAAAGGCTAGGCAGATCTTAAACCAGCCTAAATATATGAAGTTAATCCCTAAGGGGGTGTACATAGTACAGAAGAAGAGTGGACATAGTGTCCTTCTGACCTCACAACAAGGAAGTGAAGATGTTCCTTCGACTTAAAGAGGGAAAAGACCACTTGGTGATCCAGCAGTGCAGGCACCTTCCCCAAAAAGGAAAAGACAAGAAGAAGAAAGACCGGCAGAGGAGATTTACTCTCCTTCTCAATCCCCTATTTAGTTGGATGAGCATGGAGCGGCAAAACAGCTGGTGCAGTTAAGGGATGAAGGAAATATTTTTGTTTTTAATGAAGATTTGCAAGAGGGAATGTCGGAGGCACCTAAAGAGGTGGCCATGGATCTCACAGTAGAAGAATTTGAGGGTAAACAAATAGACCCTATTCTAAATCAAGCAAGTGACTCTTTCCTTGCCGATGATGATTTTGTTAAAACCAGGGCCTTCTCACAGTTCTTGTGGAGAATGAAAATCAATCAGTTTAAGGAGATTTGTGAGAAGAAGAAGGAAGAATCCCCTGATAAAGATGTGAAAGAGATAGAAGAGGAAACCAAGGGACAAATGGCTAGACAATTTGAGAAGATCACTCCAGAAGAAGGGAGAGCCATGATTCATACAACAGGGATTCTGATCCTACCAGAATGGGACATTGCTGATGCCATTGTTTTTGACCAAGTAAGGAAGAGCAAGGTAAAGACCCTAGCTACACTAGAACAGGCTAAGCAGGCAGCTAGGGGAATTACTTTTTCTAAGGATCATGCTGCTCTGGTCATGTGGTCTTTAGATAAAGATAAAAATAAAGGGAAGAAGAGTGATTTCTCCATAGGATATACAGGGAGCCTAATGGTTCAGAGGGTGGGAGAAACATCTGGTGTGGAGGCATCTAATTTAATTCTTGAAACTACCAAGTTTAATGTTAGTGTGGCGGAGAAGGATGCCAAAGAAAAGGAAGAGCTTAGGCTCAAATTTGAAATGGTCCTTAAATCTTATAATGAGCTCAAAGTTGAGCTAATTCAAAAGGACAAACTGATTGTCCAGTTATCAAGGCCACAGGACCAAAGATCTCCTCAATTAGCAATTTCTGATAAGCCTGCGGTGGCTTCATCATTAACCCCAATAATTGAATTTCCACCCTCACCACTCCCAGAAACAGATATGGATGCAAGGGTTGCTTGGGAGAAGCTGAAGCTGATAGAGGAAACAAATAAATTGAGGGAAATCAGGGAACAATTGGAAAAGGAAAAGAATGAGAACGCAAAGGCTATAGCTTTGGCAAATCAGAAATATGAAGAAAAAATAGTAGGGGCGATTATGGAATTTGCAGTAGATTTAAAGCCTTCTATTATACATGGCCATATGGATAGGTTAATTTCTTTGCTTAAGGTTCTTAATAAAGAGAGGGATGAAATGGCTCCAATTTTGAAAAGATGGATTGAAAGGTCTCCCAATGTAAAACTATTCCGTATGTTATCCAAGGGACAGGAAGACCCAGATCCTTTAATAAAGCCATTGCATCAAATTGTGAAGAAGTTGGTGCATTTCAACATTTTTGTGGATAATTTTATCAGGAGAACAAGTATGTTGAAAAATGAATTAATGCTTTCAAGTTATGAACTGGTGCCTCCTATTTTCACAGACAAAGGAGAATTTAAGGAAGCTTATCAGTGGAGGGAGGAGTTAGATGGGCTCCTCACAGAATGAATCGCTAATGTTTTAAGTGATAAGTCTTCTTTCAGTGGCACAATTAAAATGTTGATAAATGCCAGATTGATGTTTGACACCATTCAACAAAAAATCACACAAATCATAAGTGAATGGGAATAGTTGTCTACCGGGAAGGATGAATTTGTTAAGTTTGAGTTCCCAAGTGAAGAGGTGTATAATAAATGGAAATATCAGTACATGCCAGCTGTGGAGAGTGAAGATACACCGCTAGCTTCATAAAGTAGATCAGAACAGTTAATTTTGAGTCATAAGGGTGGTTGAGATATGAGGAAATATTCATTACAGAATGGACAGCAAATATTACAGATCAAAATTGTTAATAGCTAGCCAAGGACTGCATTAAAAGACATGAAGAAGGTCGGCTCAACTGCAATTTCCTCGCCATTGTGACTGAGTGTATTTATTGTAAATTTTGTAGTTGTTGTAAAGTTTTAGGGTTGATATTTTGTAAACCCTAGGATGACCGGAAGCTTATTGCATCTCCTTGTATATAAGAGGATTTCCCATGGTCATTCTAGGTATTGAGTGACTTAGGTGTAAGAAGAAAAAGGAAATTCTGAAGCCCTAATCCTCAGTTGAGGATTGTAAATTTGTATGATTTTGTCAGGATAATAGAGAAGAGATACAAGTTGGCACCATTATCCAGTAAGTTTTTTGTTCAGAATATGAGGTATGTAAATGATCATGGTTATACTTAATACAAATATCAAATCTTTACCTCTCCATTGTGTTTGTTCTATGAATCTTTAAGCCTATTTTCGGGTTTATGTGTATGTATCTCACTTTGAGTTCTGACCTAGGGTTGGATTAAATATTACTCAAAGTAAAATATATGTTCATTGAATTTGCATAAGGATTATCTGTAAGTAGGGAAGAGTTGGGGTATTTGTATTTATGTTTCAAAAACCAGTTGTTCTCAAAGTTGTTTTGGGATCCTTTCTATTTTCTAACTCTATTGCCCAATGGATAAGACACTGGCCTATATTCTCCTATCTTTGTTCTGAGAAGGTGATTCAGGTTTCAAAATCCCAAAATCTTAAAATCATTACCAGTAATTTTAGTTTTATTTACATTTATGTGTTGTCCTACCCAGTGATGGAGGATCAATGAACAATAGGTTGTTGTTTAGTATTCTCTCACTATTTTTATCTGTTGAAAGATCCAATAAAGAAATAAAGGGCAGAGTTAAGACTATTAGTTAAGAGTTAAATACTATTGGATCAGGTGTACCCACCTTGGTTTCACAGAGCCAGAAGTAGAAGAGGGACTATCCATCCCTATAGTTGGTCCAGTTGCCTATAGATTGCCCACATTTGGAACTAACCAATCCTTAATATCCATCATAGGCATATTGGCAGCCCTAGTTGGCGTAAGCATTTTCAAACACCAACACAGTTGTAACCATAATCAGTTGAGTATGTGGACTACATAAATAAATCAAACTAAATCCTTGGATGATTCTTTCAGTTGAAAGGATAAAGGGGAGGAAATCTAGGTTTGATTGGGCTACCATTCTTAGCAAAAACTTGGATAGGTAATTGACCTTAGTAAAGAATGACCCCCATTTCTATATGATCTATTATATTATATATCTAATGGATGTTAGGATAGTGTATCCATGGTTGGTTAAAGTTGGTGCTATGAGTTAGCCAAACATCTAGCCCTTCACAATATACCCTCAACTGGTGAGGCAAGAGCACCTTGGAGAGGATAGCTCATAATTCAAGATCGTCAATGGTGCCTTTGTTTTTTTAATCATCCACTCTATAGAAGGTTATTATGATAAGAGGTTATCTGAGGAAGCTTATATGAAAGTAAAATCCCTTGGGGATTATTATATTTAGTTCAAGACCTTTACATACATCAAGGTGGCAGGGAGTACCCTCACTCCTAAGAAGTTTTTGAGGTACCCTTTTGATAGAATCATCCTACTAGAGATGGCTAGGAAACTCTTCGATGCATATGAACACATAAGACACAAGAAGAAGCACTGTTGGGACTTTCCTATTTCAATAGGAACCCATTACCTACAAGATATGAGATTGTGTAAATGTATGTCCTTTGACTGGGATGAGTGTCCCCTGTAGTACTTTAATCTGATAAGGACCAGGTTTGACACCATCGGCACCTACAGTCATATAATGGGGAGGCACTATGTACATGAACCTCATTTTAAAGATCATTGGATGAATTATACTAGTGAGAACAAGGTCACGATCTATGACTACTGCTAGATGATCCTAAATCTGGCACAAGATGCCTTGCTTCTATGCATCCCATCGAAGGTGCAAGATTTAGATATAGAGGATGCCTATATATAATCAGGATAAAATCTACACAAGGTCCATCTTGAATGCTGAGTGGATAAAGAGGAAAATGATGATATCAACTTTAAGGCCCACCATGTCATTAAAACAAATAAGGCATGGATTTCATGTTCCTTTAAGATGGACCATGTGCCAATGAAGTAGTAACCAGCCCAACCTTTCAAGGAGGAGAAGAAGAAGGGGGAAAAGGTGTTAATGCATCAATTCAAAGGAGCTACTCTGCTGAGGCTAGAGAAAGTGTACAGAGATGAACGCCCAACTACTTATGAATCAAATCCTAGGGAAAAGCCTCCAAGAACTAGGATGATCGAAAGCATAGCTCCACTTAATTCTCTATTTTCCAGTGGCCAAGAGAAAGAAATTCTACCCAAAAGGGAACCCAGGGTGAAAGTGACTAGACTTAGGCCTACTAGAGTGATAAAGGGGCATGTTTATAAAAGAAAGAGATCAACTACACCTTTCCATTTGGAAGAAATTTTGGAAGAGGAACATGAAGATGAAGAAGATGAGGTACTCTTGAGCCAAAAGACTCAGTCGACAACCTTCTTGAAGATGAGGAATTTGCAGGAGGAAGATGTAGATATTGATTTGGATAAAGAGATCCAAGAAGAAGAGGTGCATATGTGAGATGCTTTGGGTGATGATGAGTTTGACATACCAGACTTTGAAGTTCTTTATGGATTTAAGGAATAGGAACCAGAACAAAAAATGCATGTAAGAGAACCTTCCATTGAGAAACATCTTCTGTTTACATTTATGTCTCCCCTATACAATTTACAGCTACAACTCCCGAGAAAAATGTAGAAGAAATATCACAAAAGGTATCTCAAGGACCAACCAAAGAGGCTATAGATATGGGTCAAGGAGAGTCCATTAAATCAGAGGAGTCAAGATAAGAGTCTTCCATTGGGATTACCTTAGAAGAAGAAATAGAGCCTCCAATCCCTCCATAAACTCCTACTCATCCATCTCAGCAAGATTTTGTACCACCACTTCCAACCACTTCGCTTCCACCTCAACATAAAACCACTCAACCTCTATCAGAAACCCCACCTATTCAAATCCCTACTCCTACTCCTCTGCCAATTCATATACATGCACCTTCATCTACTCTCCAAATAGTTCCTACTCCTCCTTTTGCTCACATGTCACCCCTGGTGCAGAATCTTGTTCCTTCTCAACCCACTCCACCTATGTCTACTCCTCCACCTTCTCATTCCATTCCCCCTTCTGGGGAAGCTCAACCAGGTGACCAATATCCAAGAAAGGAGATTGAAGAGAAAGAAGAACAAATTGGAGAAGAAGAATAGGTAGGTGGAGAGGAAGAGGTAAGAGAGGAAGAAAGGAAAGAAGACACGTCAAAAGAACAAGAGTCATAACATGAAGCATTCACCTCAAGCCTATTCACACCCTATGAGACCATAAATGCCTTCTCCAAGCCCACTTAGTTTACCAAAGAAATACAACAATGGGTGAGGGTTTATATAGATGAAGAAGATATAGATATGGTGGTACTAGGACAATCATTTCACCAAGGAGAATCTAGTGCCTGGGAGAGGAATTTATCATATGTTACGCAGGACCAAAAGGGAAGATAGAAGGCATGGGTAGCCATCCTAACAGTCAATACTAGTATGGCTAAAATTACTCCTAAGGACTATGTCTTTGAAGAAGTAAACCTCTGTGAACCAATGAGGGAAGGGAGAAAAACATTGACTACTTTTGGATTGAAACATGCATAGGGTTTCATGGATAAAGATGAGTAGAAAATCAAAGCTTTAATGGAGTAGAATGAAGCAATGAAGAGATTCATTCTTAAGGTGGTGGGTCCCATTGACATTATCAACCACGAGGCCTCATTACAAGATATTTTTGAGAAAAGGGTTTCTCCTGAGATTCCAAAAGCCGTCTCATATTCTTTTATTCATGTGTGTTTCGATTGGAAGGCTGATTTTGAGGAGTTTGTAAGAACTTTGTTGAGGGTAATTTTGATACCTTTCAGGGGTATCCTTAGGGAGATCACTGAATTGGTGGATATGATGTGCGAGGAGGATGGATTGGAGAAGAAAATTTGTAAATGGAAAAAGGCTCTTGACAACCTTATAATAATAAGGAAGCAACACTTCCAAGTTTTGGTAAAAATATATGAAGGTTCAAAACTCATAATTTTGAAGAGTGGATCAAGGAAATCACTAGAGCCTTAAATGTTTATCATAAGTACTTGAGCAGAATCAATATGAAGAGGGATGAAGGGATGCTCTGGGTGGAATAAATGCATAATTTATTTGGAGGTATTAATCTAGATCTTGATGATGATGATGATGATGATGATGATGATGATGATGACCAAACAATGCACCCAATCAAGGAAATCATGCATCAGTTCATGGACATCTTGAATAGAGTAAAAAAAAAAAGATGAACTCTAATAGATGTTTTACCAAAAGGAGTAAATGCAGAAAATGCTAGCTTGGGAAGAGGAAATATAGGCTTTTGCAAGTGAGTTAGCCACCTTCTAGGAGAAGAAAGAGGAAATCCTTAGAAGTATCCAAATGACATATTTTTAAGAGGTCTAGGAGATAGTAGATAGGCTCCGCAAGGCACACCTAGGGATTCTCCCAAGCTGCTAAGTGGTCAATTTTTTACTTAGCCAGTTTTCACATAAGGGAAATTTATTGACACTTAGCCAATTTTGCACTCCAATATTTTCAGTTGTTTGGCCTCCAAAAGTCCTAAAGTTTTCTCAAATATGGTTTTTAAAACTTAGTCATTTTTTCAAGTTCATTTTTTGGCAGTGGGAGTTGGGATCCAAAATTTATGCTTCATCACTGCCAAGAACTTTCAGTCTTCTATGGTGGATTTCTAGTGGGATTGACTACATGTCTTGGGTCATTTTTGCATGCTTTGGAGATATCCTTCAGTCAAGACCTCAAAGGGGAGCCATAGTAAAGATTAACAGGAAGAAATCCAAGTTTTGAAGGAAGAACATGCCAGGAGATGGCGAAAAACCAGAGGAGATTTTGAGTTTCTTTAATGCATCTTAGGATTTAAAATTGTAATGCACATGAATCAAATTCATGCTAGGTAGTTTAGGGTTTCTTTACGGTATTTTTCTTTAAGTAAACCTTTGCTTCTCAATTTATTTCTAAGTTTGATGCGTAGCTGAAATCCTAGTTGCAAATTTCTTTCTCTAAAGGGTGAAGCCCTATAAATTGTAAATGAACAGTCTAATATGGTCGATTACTTTGCAATACAATATATACAATTGGTGCTTCAAATGTAGTGTGATTTTTTTTCTATCTTTGTGAAATTTATGAATGTGTGTTTTCTCATTCCTTTATTTCAAAGAGTTAATTATTTGTGTGGTGATTTTGATCCGCAAATTCATTAGTTTGGTGTTTATCATTGTTGCATTTCTTTGTTGTAATGAATTATTGGGAAGATTGTTTCTTTCGTGATTCAAGATAAATTTGTCTTGTGTGTTTGCACGTTTGTGGTGGCTTCATGATTTGATGAGTTTTGAGATATCTTACATCTGCATTTATTTCCATTGATGATTGCATCTGCAAAACTAGGGTTGTGATATATTCAAATCTACTTTTTATGGGTTTTCTCCATCTTCTTGGTACTTTAATTTGCAAGGCAGCACAATAGTGATTTATGTCCATTAGTTTTACTTTTTGCAATTTCATTTTAAATCCTTGTTTCCTCTTTGTTTACAAATCAGTCATAGTAGATAAAATCAAATTTGCATTGTATTCATTTAAAGATTCAAAAAATACAAAAAGGAGAAAGATCGTTTGTTCTAAGATTTTTTTGTAGCTCCTCAAAGATTGAACGAAAAAAGGCCTCCTTATGAATAGTTTCACATTTATCTTCAATTGAGCTATCCAAGTGGTTGAGACTCAGCCCAAAATGAACCTTGAGACTGATTTTATCATTCTTCCAAATCATGTAAAAATGATGCTCAACAAAAGTGGCACTAGAAGGAGGGCCCTCGAGAGGGAAACCCCCAAATATTGGATCTTTCTCTTTCAAAAGGTTTGATTGAGTCCTTAGATCATCACCTAACAAAAGAGAATTCTTAGAATTTAGATAATTTCATAGACCTTGCATCATTAAAGAAAAACAAAGGGAAGGTTTTTCCTATCAACTGGATTTACATAATCATCTGCCATTAGCACATATTGTTGTCCCTGTTGTTTTTGTTTTGTTACCATCTCCAATGGCATTTTTTGCAAATGCACAAAGTTCCCCATTGGACCTACAAGGTCAACTCCATGAGCTGCCTAAGAATCCTAAAAAGTTATGTCCACATTTCATTTATGGTGAATCAAGGACAATATAAAAATGCATCCATGATTTTAAAGAACTATGCAATCATGAAGAGATTGTACATCAGGATGTCGTGTGTCATTTTTTCCTTTACACATTGAGAGAATTTGTATACAATTGGTACTTAAATTTTTTGCGGGGATCCATTCCTAGTTGGGATGAATTTGAGACCAAATTCCTCAATCAGTTCAATTTGTATGTAGATCCTGCTAATCTCCATCATCAATTCATCTCGATGAGAAAGGACCATAATGAACCAATTACAATCTTTAATCACCATTTACACAAGATGTATCAAATGCTAGAATCTCCTTACACATTACCTATCAGAGTTTCCATACAAGTATACCTACAAGACTTAGATCCCTTAACATCTATATTTCTAAAAAGGTTTCCCCCTACTAACATAGATTCATTGGAAAAGGCGTGCAATGAGGCCATTACTTTTACATAACAAATGGATCCACAAGTTGGTGGAAATTATGATGCTTTGTCCCCATTGGGGAACATTTCCATAGTTAACCCATTCATAGTTAATAACCAGCCCCCAAATCATCACGCTTCAAAACTCAACCCAATCCCAACTTCCTATGCCGCTCCCCCACCATTCGCCATTACATATCCAGGGTACGATGCACATAAGGAAACACTTTGTGAGAAAAAGGTTGTTGTCCCAAATGAACCTAATAATAATTTTGTGAGTGAGCTAGATGCTATGAAGAAAACATTCTCATTTGGAAAGTGAACTCACAAGAATGAAGTTAAATCGATCTCAAAACCAAGGGAACTACCAATGACTTGTCGTTGTCCCAAATGCTTATCCTCAAAATCATAATTGAAACTATGGTAATTAAAAAAACAACAATTATGGAAACATTATGCAAGATAAACAATTCAGGAAGTAGTGAACCGATAGGCCTTGGAACACACGCCCCAACAATGGTAGTATACCTTTTGATAATGCCAATGCTTTTAGTTCAGCTGAAGTCAACTTCACAGAAGTCACCAATTTACACCATGCAGATAATGAATATAGGAGTGAGGTTGATAATCAACATAATAAAAACTTTAACAACTCCCAGAAACATTTTAACACCATGGTTTTTGAATCCTATGAACCATCCACTAAGGAAGGATTTTGAATCCCTTTTCATCAACAAAAACAACATGAATACTCTAAGGTCCATTCCTTTCAAAACAAAAATTGAAGAAATTATAACTTGAGGAGTAGAAGGGAGACCTTGATTGATGGTATTCCCCCTGGGATGCAACCCACCCCTCTGGATCCATGGGCTAACAACAACCCTTCACCCCCTAGAGGCCCAAGCACCACCATCCCAACCACACAACATCAACCTACCATACTGAAGAATCTGGTTTCGTCCACTGATAAATATAGTGCACTGGAAGAGTTGATGTATGTTAAGGCTAATATGTTAATGTACGACATGCTATAGAGATGTCCCTTGCAAAGGGAGGTACTTTTGAAATTATTGGACCATTCTAAGTCAACCTAATCAAGGAGTAATGTGAAAACTTAGTCCAATGTTAATATCGTTGAGGCAATGCCAACCATGTTTAAGGACCGAGTTGAGGTGTCTCCATTCTTTCTTAGCCTCAAGATCTTTATAAAAATCTTACACAATTGTTTGATTGATTCAGGGGCTTCAAGCAATGTCATGCCCTTGTCCATATGTCATAAATTGGGAATGAACCCTCAACCAACCAATAGGGTTGTGATAGAACTCGATAAGAAAAAATTCAAGGTCAGTGGAGTCCTAAAAGATGCCCACATACAATTAACAAAAGACCCAAGGATACAGGATTCCATAGATATACACATAGTAGATATCCCAAAGACATATGGTATGATGCTTAGGAGGGAATGGACTAGATCCCTAAGAGGCTAGTTTTCTATAGACTTCACATAACTTTTGTTATCCTGGAAGGGATTAAATAACCAAATTAAAATTGATGTCAAACCAAAGCTTAAACAAATGATCACTGAGTACAATGCTCTGAATGAAGTTTTGATCTCACAAGATGATTTAGGAGTATATCAATTTGATAGAATCTTGACGTTTCATATCAAGAAAGAAGTTGATTCCAATGGTTTCCCTATACAAGGATTATTACACCCTCATGTGCCTGAGGGGATCCTTCAAGAATTCATCAGCAATATGATGAAGAATATGAAACATCTCGGGCACAAGGTTGATCTAAACATACTGATGCTGCCAGCATGTTGTCATTTGCACCAAGTTAGTCATTCAGATTTTGAATGCCACGATTGCCAAAATGTCATCACCCACATTGTAAGACAAATATCCCAAATAGTTGAATCTTCCTAGGGGGAAATGACACAACATAGTGATGAAAACCCTTCTCATGATGAGGACCCCTAGGTCCTTATAAAAGAAAACCTCACACAAGAGAATTGGAGTTCCTTAGATGATGGATGATTGCCACCATTCCAGGAGACATGCCGTGAGGAAAGGACAAAATGAAAGATGAAATGGGTACCCCTCCTAGCAAGGGGGAATCTAGAAATAAGAGATGCATAAATCCCTACCTACAAAGACCCATCATCTCTAGAGGATCCTAAAAAACCTCAGACTGACTCACAAATACCAAAAATTGTATTAGAATCTCAAACCAAGCCCTGCTTTCCCAGGGGTCATCCCATATGGAAACTAAGATTTGATACCTCCAAGTGCAAACAAGGGGTTGGAGTAGGAATCGATTTGATCAATCCCCATGGTGGTTCCTACTATGCTGCCTATAGGTTACATTTTTTTTGTACCAAAAATGTCACTGAATATGAGGAGTTAGTATGAGGTCTCCTCATGGCACACAAAAAGAAGATAAAATCCCTAATAGTGGATGGTGATTCCCAGCTAGTGATCAGACAAATCCATAGGCAATATTCATGCAATGATAATTAACTAACCTCATAACAAAATTGTTTATGGGATTTGATTGAAGACTTTGAATCATTCAATATCAGAAGCATCCCAAGGAGAAAGAACATGGTTGCTAACGCCTTAGCAGTATCAACAAGTTCCTTGCACCCGTTGGAGAAGTCAAAATTAAAGAAATTCTCTGTTGAGCTCATCGTGATACCATCTATTCTAGATAACATCACCAATTTCTAAGTGTTCCAAGATGATCAACAAATACTTGAATTTATCATGAGTGCTAGGGTCTTTGAGAAAAAAGCTATTGATGAAGAGGTTGATGAAATTGAGGAGCCCGATGCCTTAGAAATCTTGAACTTAAAAACCAACTCCATCCCAAAGGGTATGGAAACATTAGAATGGATTTTTGATAAAGATGACTATGCTAGTGAAATAAGTAAGACACCAAATATAGGTGGTGATGATTTTGAAGTTTATAATTTGGGTACCCAACATGAATCTAGGGAGATTCATATCAAGAGGATTGGCACGGATGAAGAAAAGAGGTGAATGGTAGAGTTTTTCACTAAATAGAAGGATGTTATAGCTTGGAGTTATGAAGATATAAAGACCTATGACCCCTCTTTTATTGTACACAATATACCACTAAACCTAGATGCCAAACCTTTTCACCAAAGAAAAAGACCCATCAACCCCGTAATTGAGTTGGTGATTCAGAAAGAAGTGTAGAAGTTACTTGATGCAAAGATCATTTTTCCTATTTGACTCTCAACCTGGGTGGAAAATCTAATTCCTATAAGAAACAAAAGAGAATTCTAACTATGTGTATATTTCCAGAACCTCAAAAGATCTTCTTAGAAGGAAAATTATCCATTACCCTCCCTCGATGAGGTATTGAAAATTTTAAATGGGTCTCAAATGATGTCCTTTCGTAATGGTTACTCTGGGTACAATCAGGTCATGGTGAAAGAAGAAGATCCATTGAATCTTATTGCCACATGCCCTTTGGTTTGAATAATGCTCGGGAAACTTTTCAAGCAGCAATGGATGAAGCATTTAGAGGCCTTGTCAATAAATGCATTGTTATATACATGGATGAATTAACAATATTTTTAAGAAATCGTGCAGATCATATTGAAGATCTACATAAAGTGCTATAAAGATGTCGAAGTTATGGGATCTCGTTAAATCCTAAAAAGTGTTTTTTTGGGGTAATCCAGGGAAAATTATTACAACATATCATGTGAGAAATAGGTATCTCCATAGACCCTGAAAGGGTAGAATCTATCCTTAAACTAGTTCCACCTAATAGTAGGAAGGAACTAAAATCTTTCTTTGGAAAGATCAATTTTGTCAGGAAATTCATTAGCAGGTTTACCGAGATAGTGTGCCCCCTAAATGACATTCTAAAAAAAAAGATGCTAAGATAGAATGGAGTGCTCTAGCTAAAGACTTGTTTGAAGAGATCAAGACCTCCATTGCTACCGCTCTAGTTCTAGTTAGCCCAGATTATGCTCTACCATTCAAGGTCTACTCTTTTTCCTTAAAGCACTCGTGTGCGGGGATTCTTACTCAAAAGGAGGGAGAAGATGAAAGACCTATAGCCTTCATGATTTATCCTTTGAATAATGAAAAAATTAAGTATCCCAACCTTGATAACCAATCCTTTGCATTGGTAAAATCCATCAAAAATCTTAGACACTAAATCCTTAGGAGAAATGTTTTTTCTATTGTTCCAAATCTTGTCATCAAGTCTTTACTAATGCAGAATGAATTGGGAGAATGAAGGGGAAAATGGATTTCCATATTCAAATAATTTGATATTAAGATTCAACCTATGAAGCTACTAAGGGGCTAAGGCCTCACTAAAATCATAGCTAAAATAGAGAAAGGTTTGGTATGCCAAGTGTATACTAATGAAGGGATCATAACTGATGTTTGGTACCAAGATATAGTTTATTACTTGCTCCAAAAATGATATCCTGAAGGGCTAAATGGCTCCCAAAGAAGAGCCTTGAAGAATAAAAGTGGCTCTTACATGCTAAAAAATGGAAAAATCTACAAATGCAATTATAAAGGGATCTACTTACGGTGTCTTGATAGGATAGAAGTTGAGCAAGTTCTCACTGAGTTTCATGATAATTATGGTAGTGTCCATGGGTCAATCAAGGCTACTACACATCAAATATTGAGATCTGGTTATTATTGGCCTACCTTGTTCAAAGATACAAACAAGCACATACACTATTTCCCTGCTTTCCAAACTAGTGCTACTCGTGAGAGGTATCCTTCTATTCCCCTATAGCCAGTCTATGAGGTACATCCATTTTCCCAATGGGGGATAGATTTTTTAGCAATGATTAACCCCCCTTCCTTAGTAGGACACATGTACATCTTGATAGTGACAGACTATTGCACCCGATGGATTGAAGCCCAAATTTTGATAAATTACACCATGGAAGTAATAACAAAATTCCTAGAAGAATATATCATCACATAGTTTGGTATGCCTTTCTTTCTGCTATGTGATAATGCACCCTCTTTTTCATATGTGTCTCTTATCCGATGGGCATTTGAGAATTAGGTAATCCTCAAATTCCCATATAATTATTATCCACAAGGGAATGGGTTTGTAGAATCAATGAACAAGAATTTGATAACCATAATCTGATGTCTCCTGGATGACAATCCTTGGGACTAGCACACGCAATTGAAATATGCCTTATGGACTAATCGAGTAAGGATAAAAAATGCTTTGGAGACTTCCCCTTAATAATTTTTCTATGGCCTATAGGCTATTTTTCCTCTAAACCTAAAGATACCAATCTTTAGATTCATGGACCAATACATTGAAGGTGAGGATAGGGTGCAAGTTCATCTCATGAACCTTTTAGACTTAGAAGAAAAAAGAACCATGGCCTTAGAACACATATGTAAACATCAAGCTATGGTTAAGCGTTGGTTTGACAAGAGAGAAATAATAAAAGCTTTTAGGATTTCTGATTTGGTCCTAATGTGAGATAAAGAGAAAGTGAAGTCGGGAACCACACTAAATTTGAATGACTATGAGTGGGCCCTTTCCAAATAGTAGAAATCTTGGGAGAGAACACTTTCAGGATTCATTCTCTCAAAGGGGAACTGGTTCCATTTTGTGTCAATGGCCAATATCTCAAACATTACTTTGGATCTTGAAGGAATCTTTTCCTTCCTTGTACTTTTACTTAGTTTAGTGTCTTTCTTTACTCTTTTTGTTTTTGCTTCAGTCAGTCCATGTCTGTCAGGGGATGTTTCTTCAATAAAGTGTTCCATGCCAAGTAGTTTGGCCAAAGAGGTAGAAGTATTTCTCTGTCAACTCTTTTGATTAGACTTGGTTTGGAAAGAAACCAGATACAAAGATTGGAAGTGGAATGATTTTCTTTCCAACAATCGAACTAATTTTCAAAGTTGACCATCCTCAACACCAATACACATTTTAAACAATCCTAAGTTGGAGGTTTCTTGGATAGGATTTTAGTTGGAATTGAGTGGAACCCATGGTCATAGAGGAAGTATGAGGCCGAAACCATCTTCCATCCAAAATGCAAACTAAAATAAAAGAGACAAAATAAAAAGGGGGGAGCACAAAAGATTGAAATCAATAAATTACAGAACCATAATGTTGATGCTTGGGTAGCACAACCTAATCATTTCCCAACTTACAAAAAGTGGGAAAATGAACATTCATCATGAGTTCGAATAATCGAGAAATATCCCTAATGGCATATCACAAGTTCACACTGAAGTAGAGTGTAAATAAGGGGATACACATAAAAAAAAGGAAAGGTTGAAGTCAAAGATCCATTAAAAGTAATTTAAAACTTCAAATAAGGTCATCTGAAGGAGGGGAAGGGTGACTTAAGAATCCTCTATTGGGGCTATGAATGCTTGACTGGCAATAGAGCAAGATTAAAATGACTTTGACTAGTTTGTTTCCGTGGGTGAAGATTTTATTGTGATTTATTGAGAATTCAAGGAACCTTTGATGAGGAATCTGGAGAATCAACACACACGTTCACACACTAGATGTGTTAGCAAAGAATTTCTTATCTTGATGTGTTGGTTGGAATATTATTACCACATATGACTTTGTGTCCATCTTATTGCAAGATAGGATCCTTTTGAAGGTTGGGTGATTCAGAAATTTCTAGGTCATTCCTTTCCCTTTTGTCAGGGCTATTTGTTGTGGTCCCACAAGCACGCTCCCCTTTTTTTTCCACTTATCCAAGGGGCCTCACTTTTCTTTTGTTTGTTTGTGCCTTTTAAGGGGCTTCTTGCTTGTTTTTTTTTGGTTTGTCTATTGTCATCCCCCTATCAGGGGCTTTCTCTCTTTCGCACTTTTGGATATACCAAAATACCGAAAGGCCAATCATATGAATTTTCTTTAAAAATAAAGCTTGATTGATGATGCGGGAGCATCTGAGGATCAAAGTTGTTGACTTAGATGTGGGTTTTGGCTGAGATTTACTTGAGAGGGTCATAACTTTTGACTCGGATGTGGGTTTTGGCTGAAATTTTACAGGCACTTGCGTGAGGAGGAGTTATTTGGATTGTTGATGAGCTCATCTCGATAGGTGGCCATTTTGACATTTTTTCAGGAGCTTGAAATATCATCTTGGCCTCTGAATTTGACTTTTAGTGTTTTTTTCCAATTTTTTAGAAAGTTGTTTTTGTAATAAATTTGAAATCATGTTCTTGATTTTGTAGATTAGTTGGCAATTCATCTTGCCTTAGTTGGGGGTATTTTTTGGGAAAAATCAAGATTCGTAGGATGGGTTTTGAAAATTACCAAAAATGGAAAAATTTGATTTTCTTGAAAATCTACCAAATATGGTAATTTTTTGGAATTGTAATAAGTAGTTGTTTTCTTTCATTGTAGAGGTAGAGTAGAGTTGGATTAGTTTAATGAAGAATCTGGCAGTCTGAAACTTATGTGTTTTGTATTTTTTTCTGAGTTATTGTTTGAAGGGTTTGGACTACATTTGGTATCAGATTAGGAAGATGGCTAGGACAGGAAGAGAAAGAGGAAGAGAAAGAGGAAGAGGAAGAGGAAAAGGAAGAGGAGGTGTCACGCTGATGCAAAGATTAATGTTGGATATGCAGAGGTAGATTGAACAACTCAGTGAGTGACTAGATAATCAAGGAATACATAGAGGGAATGAATTTGATGAAGAGGGAAACCAAAGAGGTGATGACCAAAATGAAGAAAATATAGAAGAAAGGTTGGAAGAAATGAGCTATGAAGATAGAGTTTTGAGGGCTTTAGAAGGAAGAAGTGAAGCAATCAAGATTGAAATTTCTAACTATGATGGTGATCTTAAGCCAGAAGAACTAATAGACTGGCTAAATGAGATGGGAAATTTTTTTGAATGGAAGTCTATGACAGAAGAAAAGAAGATGAGGTTTGCATGCACAATGTTAAAGAGACATGCGATGATCCGGTGGGATCATCTCCAAAAGGAGCAAACAAAGAAAGGAAAGGATAAAATCAAGACATGGAGAAAAATGGAGAAAAAGCTGAGAGAAAAATTCTTACCTGTGGATTATGCTCAAACACTCTTCCGAAGGTTTTAGAATTTGAAACAGAATTTATCTTCTGTGCAAGATTATACATATGAGTTTTATAAGCTATCTATTTGTATAGAACATCAAGCAAGTAATGAATAGATGGCTACAAGGTATGTGAATGTTTTGAAATACACTCTTCAGGATGAGCTAAGCATGTATCAGATCAACTGCACGGAGGATGCCTATCAGTTGGCTCTCAAGCCTGAAGAAAAACAAAAAAGGAAGTACAATCAAAGAAATAGAGGAGGACGAAGGGGTACATCAACTCCATATTGAGGAGGCTCAAGTTCTACTCAAGGAGGTGAGAAACAAGAAGAATCATGTCAGAATCCATCAAATCAATAAAGAGGAAGGGGATTTCAACATGGTAGAGGCTATGGTAATGGAAGAGGATGGGAAGGCCAAAGAAGGTCCTTCACTTGTTTTAGATGTGGAGAAGGACACGGGGCCTTCGAGTGTTCCAATTTTAACATGCAAGATGGAAATCAAGGAGTACCATCTAGAGTGAACCTAGCTGAGGTTGACAATGAAGGATCTGAATAAGAAGTGTCTCCAGATATTGGAGAAAATCTCATGATGAGGAGGACAATGATTATTCCTGCAAAGGAGGAGGTAGAGGAGAAAGGCGTTGATGATTCATGGCTCATAACCAACATATTCCAAACAAGGTGTACCTCAGGTTGAAAGGTCTGTCAAGTAATTATTGATGGAGGTAGTTGTGAGAACATGGTTTCTAAAGAAATTGTAGAGAAACTAAATCTCCATTGTGAAAAGCACCCTCATCCCTATCGGATTGCATGGTTCAAAAAGGGTAAAGAAGTTATGGTAGATAAGAGGTGCCTTGTCAAATTTTCCATAGGAAAGGTCTACAAAGATGAGTTATGGTGTGATGTGATTCCAATGAATGTGTGCCATGTCCTCTTAGGTCTTCCCTAGTAGTATGATAGAAAGGTTATTCATAATGGGGAAATGAATACTTACACCTTCCGGAAGGATGGATCTAAGGTAGTCTTGTTACCTCTCAAGGATGATGGAAAAGTTGAAAGTATGTTGTCTGAAATGAAACTTGTCAAGGAGATGAAAGTAATAGGGTGTTATTATGTGTTGGTAGTGCAAAAGGGGAAGGAGGAAGACTTGATGATACCACCAGAAGCAGCTACAATGTTGGAAGAATATTCAAATGTCATTCCAGAGGAACTCCCATATGGGATCCCCCCAAAATGAGATATCAAACATAATATTGATCTTATTTCAGGAGCAATTCTTCCCAATCAAGCGGCTTACAGAATGAGTCTGACACAACACGCAAAATTGAACAAAGAGATAACTAAGCTCATACTTAAAGGTTTAGTTCAGGAAAGCATGAGCCCCTATGCTGTCCCAACATTATTAACCCCAAAGAAAGATGGAACATGGAGGATGTGCATAGACAGTAGAGAAATCAATAGGATAACCATCAGGTATCATTTTCCTATCCCTTGTTTAGATGATATGATGGATGTTCTTACTGGAGAAACATATTTCACTAAGATTGATCTACAAAGTGGGTACCACCAAATCCACATCTGAGAAAGGGATGAATGGAAAACTACTTTCAAAACTGGGGATGGTTTGTATGAATGGAAGGTTATGCCTTTTGGCTTATCAAATGGACCTAGTACTTTTATGAGTCTCATGAATACTGTGTTGCATCCCTACATTGGAAAGTTTGTAGTAGTTTATTTTGATGATATACTTATTTTTAGTAAGGCAAGGGAAGAACATTTGCAACACTTGAGGATCATATTGGGGGTATTAAGAAGAGAGAAACTCTATGCTAATTTTAAGAAGTGTAGGTTCATGCAAGCAAGCTTGGTTTTTCTGGGATTTGTCATTTCTGCAGATGGTGTCAACATAGATCCAGAGAAAGTTTAGGCCATTCTTGAATGGCGTAGTCCATGTAGTATCACCGAGGTGAAAAGTTTTCATGGCTTGGCTAATTTCTATAGAAAGTTCATTCATAATTTCAACATCATTGTAGCACCTGTGACAGACTGCACTAAGGATCGAGAGTTTTCATGGACCAAAGAGGCTGAAAAGAGTTTCCAGTAACTAAAGAAGAAGGTCACTAAAGCTCCTATATTGGCCCTACCAGATTTTGATAAAGTGTTTGAAGTGGACTGTGATGCCTCACATGTGGCCATTGGTGCTATACTCAGCCAAGAAGGTAGGCCCATTGCCTTTTTTAGTGAAAATTTGAATGATGTGTGAAATAAATATTCTACATATGATATAGGGTTCCATGCCATTGTGCAAGCCTTGAGACATTGGAAGCATTATCTAGTACCCAAAGAATTTGTGTTATTTATAGACCATATTGCTCTAAAATACTTGAACACACAAAATAAATTGAACACTAGACATGCAAAATGGGTCTCTTTCCTACAAAGGTTTACTTTTGTTCAGAAGCATAAATCTAGGAAATAGAATCAAGTTGCAGATGCCTTGAGTAGGTGAGTTGTGCTTCTAACCATCATGGAAATAGAAGTAATTGGCTTTGATGCAATCAAATACTTGTATGAATCTGATAGTGACTTTTGGGAGGTTTTTGATCAGTTGAAGAATCATGTACCTGGGCATGTAGACACTATTCATGGTGAATATCTTATGTAGGATGGTTATTTATTCAAGGGAAAATAGTTGTGTGTTCCTGTAGGCTCAATGTGAGAAAATATTATTAGAAAATTTCATAGCAATGGTATGGCTGGGCATTTTGGGAAGGATAAAACAATATCCTTGGTAGAAGACAAGTACTACTAGCCAAAGATGAAGCAAGATATCACCAGGTTTGTGGAAAGGTGTCAAATTTGTCAAGTAGCCAAAGGGCACTCCTAGAACACTAGGTTGTAGATGCCATTACCAGTACTAGTAGGACCTTGGATAGACTTGAGTATGTATTTTGTATTGGGATTTCCACATACATAGGGAGGTAATGACTCTATATTTGTAGTTGTAGATAGATTCTAAAAAATGGCTCATTTCATTACTTGTAAGAAAACTAGTGATGCCAGTAGGGTGGCTGAGTTATTCATTTCTAAAATAGTCAGATTGCATGGGGTTCCAAAAATGATCACCTCTGATCAGGATACTAAGTTCTTGAGTCATTTCTGGAGGACCTTATGGAAGAAGATGGGGACAAAGTTACAGTTCAGTAGTTCTTATCATCCACAAACTAATGGGAAAACAAAAGTTGTCAATCGTAGTTTGGGTAATTTGTTGTGATGTATTGTTGGAGAGAAGCCCAAAAAATGGGATTTGGCATTTCCCCAAGAAGAATTTGCTTATAACAGGTCAACTGGTAAGTCACCATTTCAAGTTGTCTTTGGTAAAAATCCTTAGGGTGTTCACAATTTGGTGTAACTTCCCTCGGGTGATAGAGTTAGTGATGATGGAGAAGCCTTTGCAGAGAAGCTCTACCAGTTGTAGGAAGATGTGAGCTAGAAATTACAAGACAACAACGAGTGGTACAAGGCTTCCATGGATGTTACTAGAAGGTATAAGGATTTTAGTGTAGGTGATCTAGTGATGGTTTATCTAAGGAGAGGTTTCCTATTGGGACTTATCACAAATTGAAATATAATAAAATTGGTCCCTGCAAGATTCTGAAGAAGATTAATGATAATGCTTATGAGGTTGAGCTCCCCAGTGGTCTTGATATTTCTCCTATGTTTAATATTTCTAATTTATATACTTTCCATGGTGATGATACCTCTATTGAAAATGAGGATGAGGTAGACTAGACACGCACTATCCCCATCAAGAAAAAGGAAAAGGTTGCACAGATTCTAGACAAGAAGACTATTTAGACTCGATAGGATGACTATAACATATATCTTGTGCAGTGGGAAGGGTTGGCACTGACAGATAGCACCTAAATTATAGAATGGGATTTGAAGAAGCTAGATGAGCCTAAATGGAAGCAGTTTGAGAACCAAAACTTGTAGGAGCTGCATTCTTTTCAAGCAGGGGAGAATGATGCAGGAGCATCCGAGGATCAAAGTTGTTGACTCAGATGTGGGTTTTGGTTGAGATTTACTTTAGAGGGTCATAACTTTTGACTCGGATGTGGGTTTTGGTTGAAATTTTACAGGCAATTATGTGAGGAGGAGCTAATTGGATTGTCGATGTGCTCATCTCCATGGGTGGCCGTTTCAGCATTTTTTGGGAGCCTGAAATATCACGTTGGCATCTAAATTTGACTTTTAGTTGTTTTTCCAATTTTTTAGAAAGTTTTTTTTGTAATAAATCCAAAATTGTGTTCTTGATTTCGTAGATTAGTTGGCAATTCATCTTGCCTTAGTTGGGGGCAATTTTTGGGAAAAATCAAGATTCATAGGATGGGTTTTAAAAATTACCAAAAATGGAAAAATTTGATTTTCTTGAAAATCTGCCAAATATGGTAATTTTTTGGAATTGTAATAAGTAGTTGTTTTCTTTCATTGTAAAGGCAGAGTAGAGTTGGACCAGTTTAATGAAGAATCTGGCATTCTGAAACTTCTATGTTCTGTATTTTTTTTTCTGAGTTATTGTTTGAAGGGTTTGGGCTACATCAATTGATCTTCGGAGTTTTGAAGTTTTTGGGCTTTCAGATCTTTGAAAGCCCGAAAGTTTGACTCCCTCAACGAAGTTAATACTTTTGGTGTTTTAGATGTCTTGAAACCCTAAAATGCCAAAATAACAAAACTCTGAAGTCTGGAGGGTGACTGACGTCACCCTTTCTCGTGGCCTATATAAAGTACATGAGTGACCATTTTGCTCACTTGTGCATTCTGGGGCTTCATATTTTTGAAGCATTTTAGGAGCTTTTTCATATTTGGTGCTTCCCATTTTTTAGATCTTCTCATTTTCTAGCCTCCTTCATGTCATCCTTGTGCATTTTTGAGGTAGGGTCTTTTCCCATTTTGTTCCCTTCATTTTGTAGTTTTTCTCAAGTTTTTCAGTGTCTTTAGGGTTTTGTAGTGTCTAGTTAATGTTTTGTGATTTTGTGCATTTTTGTTTGTCTCTCTAGGGCTTCAAATTTGTCCCTTTGGGTCCCTATGCATCAGGCTCATGGTCAAGCTTACCTCAAGCTCATTTTCAAGTTCACGCCAAAGGTTTCTCCCTTTGGACCTGTCAGCCCTAAGTTCTTCAGAGTTTTAGAATTTGACATCCCAAGGCCAACCCCCCAAAATGCTAAGTCCTAGTCCTCATTTTCACACTTTCAGTGTTTTAGACATCGAAGTTAGAGAACTTTTTCGCTCTCCAAAAGACCAAAACTCGACATCAAACTTTGCTCCTAGGCAAAACAAAGTTTTTTTGAACTCCGCATCTTAGGAGTTTTGGATGCAGAAAAACATGACTTTTTCTCTCTCCAAAGGTCCAAAACCTTAAACTATGACAAACATGCCTACTTTCTCTATTTTGGACTTTCGGTCATTTGTTTCATTTAGCATCTTTGAAACCCTGAATGCCCAAAATCCCAAAGAGGTGACTTAAAGACCCTATTTTTATTGTTTCATCCTTTCAGAGCATAGTCACTCTATCAGAGTTAGAACCTAAAAATCCCTAAAAATGTCTTTTGAACCTCTCATGCCTTTATCTTTTGGGAATTTTGATTTCTTCATGCTTTTTCTCTCACTTATTAATTTTAATGGATTGTTTTCTTCTTACGATCATTGCTAATTCATGTTTCTTTTTGTAGAATGTCTAAGAAAGTGAATTCACCAGCCATGAAGTACCAATTCAAACGGTGCCATGCAAAATCCAAGATGGGGAACCTCCAAGGTGAGATCACAGACACTAACTTAGGAAATATCGATTGGAATGAGTACCTGGTCAAGTGTACTAGCCAGTAGGCCGATCTAAGAAATTCACTTCATTAGTGTATTCCTCTCTCTTGAATGCAATGGCACATGCAGTTTCCACCCTCTCTTCTAACCTTATTGTTACACTGGAAAACCACTATGTTCTAGATGAGAGGCTAGTAAAGAACACTATGGGAAAAGTGGTATTGGATTTGAGGCCTGATAATATTAAGGATGTCTTCCACCTACCAAAGGGGATAGATAGGTTTTATGGGTTCTCCATAGACAAAGGCATGAGATTCTACAAAAAAGATATCTAGTTGTCACATGAAATCATTGATAATAAATACCTAATGCAACCCCTTCCAAAGAAAAAACTTGAAATGATAGATATGAGGAGAGGATACATGAAGAAATATATCTAGGCAACTATTACCATGATCAATCAGGTATATGGAGTATAGAAATCAATCCAACTATAGCCTTGGATGATTCTTTTGGTTGAAAGGATAAAGGGGAGGAAATCTAGGTTTGATTCAGCTACCATTCTCAATGATAACTTGGATAGGAAATCGACCTCAGTAAAGAATGACCCCCATTTCTATATGACCTCTTATATTATATATCTATTGTAGGCTAGGGAAGTGTATCCAAGATTGGTTAAAGTTGGCGCTATGGGTCAACCAAACACCTGGCCCTTTATAGTATACCCTCAACTAGTTAGGAAGGGGAACCTTGGAGAGGATAGCTCAGAATTGAGGATCATCAATGATGCCTTTGTTTTCGCAATCATCTTCTCTATAGAAGGTTATTATGCTAAGAGGTAATCTAAGAAATTCATGACAAAAGTAAAAGTGTTGGGGGCTTATTTTATTCATTTCAAGACCTTTACATACATAAGAGTGGTAGGGAGTACCGTAACTCCTAAGAAGTTTCTAAGGTGCCCTTCTGATAGAATCATCCTAGTGGAGATGGTTAGACAACTCTTTGATGCATATGAACATATAAGACATAAGAAGAAGCATTGCTGGGACTTCCCTATTTTGATAGGACCCCATTTCCTACAAGATATGAGAGTGTGTAAATATTTTTCCTTTGAGTGGGATGAGTTATCCCTATAGTACTTTAATTTGATAAGGACCATGTTTGACCATACCGGCACCTACAACCGTATAATGGGGAGGCACTATGCACATGAACCTCATTTTGAAGATCATTGGATGAATTGTACCGATGACTATGAGGTCAGGATCTATGACTAATGTCAGATGGGCTTGGATCTAGCACAAGATTCCTTTCTTTTACATATCCTACCAAAGGTGCAATATGCAGATACAAAGGATGTGTAGCACCCTATATATAATCAGGATAAAATCTACACAAGGGCCATCTTGAATGCTGAGGTGGATAAAGAGAAAAATGATGATATCAACTTTAAGGCCCACCATGTCATTAAAACAACTAAGGAATGGATTGACTATCCCTTTAAGATGGAAGATGTGCTAATGAAGCAAAAACTAGCCCAACCTTCCAAGGAGAAGAAGAAGAAGGGGGAAAAGGTATTAATGCCTTAATTCAAAGGAGCTGCCCTGCTAAGACCAGAGACATTGTATAGACATGAACACCCAACTACTTATGGACCAAATCCTAGGGCCAAGCCTCCAAGAATAGGGATCACCAAAAGAATAGCTCCTCCTGATGCTCTGTCTTCTAGTGGCCAAGAGAAATTAAGTGTACCCAAAAGGTCACCCAGGGTAAAATTGACTGGACCTAGGCCTGCTAGAGTGATAAAGGGGGCATTTCTATAAAAGAAAGAGATCAACTACACCTTCCCATTTGGAAATAGTTTTGGAACAGGAGGAAGATGAAGAATATGAAGTACCCTTGAGCTGAAATACTTGATTAGGAGCCTTCTTGAAGAGGAGGAAGTTGCAGGAGGAAGATGTATAGATTGATTTGGATGAAGAGATCCAAGAAGAAGAGGTGAATCTGTGAGATTCTTTGGGTGATGATAAGTTAGACATATCAGAATTTGAAGGTCTTTATAGATTTAAGGAACAAGAACTCAAACAAAAAATGCATGTAGGAGAACCTTCCATTGATCAACATCTTCTATTTACATTTATGTCTCCCCCTATAAAATTATAGATACAACTCCCAAGAAGAATGTAGAAGAAACAAATCAATAGGTATCTCAAGGACCAACTAAAGAGGCTATGGATATGGGTCAAGGAGATTCCATTGAATCAGAGAAGGATTCAGGACAAGATCCTTCCATTGGGATTACCTTAGAAGAAGAAACAGTCTCCAATCCCTCCATAAATTTCTACTCCTCCACCTCAGCAAGGTTCTCTAACTCCACTTCCAACCACTTCACTTCCAACTCAAGATCAAACCACTCAACCTCCATCACAAACTCCACCTATTCAAATCCCTACTCCTCTTCCAATTCATATACATTTTCTTCATCTACTCCCCCAATAGCTCCTACTCCTTTTTCTCCTGTGTCACCCCTAGTCCATAATCTTGTTCATTCTCAACCCACTCCACCTATGGATACTCCTCCACCAATTCCTACTCCCCTTGCTTATCATTCCATCCCCCCTCCTAAGGCAACTCAACCAGGAGACTAGGATCCAAGAAAGGAGACTGAAGAGAAAGAAGAATAGATTAGAGAAGAAGAAAAGGTAGGTGGAGAAGAAGAGGTAAGAGAGGAAGAAAGGGAAGAAGAAACAATAGAAGAACAAGAGCATGAACATGAAACAGTCACTTGAAGGCTAGTCACACCCTATGAACCTATAAATGTCTTCTCCAAGCCCACTTGGTTTACCAAATAAGAGATTCATTCTTAAGAGGGCAGGTTCCATTGACCTTAGCAACCTCGAGGCCTCATTATAGGCTATTTTGGAGAAAAGGGATGCTCCTGAGATGCTAGAAGATATCTCATATTCTTTTATTCATGCATGTTTTGATTTTAAGGCTGATTTTGATGAGTTGACAAGAAATGCCTTGAAGGCAATTTTGACACCTTTCATGGGTATCCTTAGGGAGAACATGGAATTGGTGGATATGATGTGCAAGGAGGATGGATTGGAGGAGAAAATTCTTAAATGGAAAAAGGCTCTTGATGACCTTATAATAATAAGGAAGCAATGCTTCCAAGTTATTTTAAAAATATATGAAGGCTCATAACTCGATAATTTTGAAGAGTGGATCAAGGAAATCACTAGATCCTTAAATGTTTATTAGAAGTGCTTGAGAAGAATCAATATGAAGAGGGATGAAGGGATTCTCTGGGTGGAAAAAATGCATAAGTTCTTCTGAGGGCTTGATCTAGATCTCTATGATGATGATGATGACCAAAAAATACACCCAATCAAGGACATCATGCATCAGTTCATGGACATCTTCAATGGAGTAAAAAAAAAAGATGACCTCTAACAGATGTTTTACCAAAAGAAGGAAATGCAGAAAATGCTATCTCAGGAAGAGGAAATATAGGCTTTTGAAAATGATTTAGCTACATTCCAGGAGAAGCAACAGAAATGCCTTAAAAGTATCCAAATGGAAGATTTTGAAAAGGTCTAGGAGATAGTATAAATGCTCTACAAGGCACACCTAGGGATTCACCCAAGCTGGTAAGTGTTCAATTTTTTACTTAGCCAATTTGCGCATAAGGGAAAAATTTTGAAACTTAGCCAATTTTGCATTGCAAGATTTTCAGCCTTTCGGCCTCCAAAAGTTTTAAATTTTTCTTAAATATGGTGTTTAACACTTGGTCATTTTTTCAAGTTCATTTTTTCGCAATGGGTGTTGGGATCCAAAATTTATGGGTTGTCACTACCAAGAACTTCCAATCTTCTAAGATGGATTTCTAGTCGGATTGATCGCATGTCTTGGGTCATTTTTGCATGCTTTGGAGATATCCTTTAGTCACGACCTCGAAGGGGAGCCATAATAAAGATTAAGGGGAAGAACTCCAAGTTTTGAAGGAAGACCATGCAAGGAAATGGTAAAACTCCAGAGTAGATTTTGATTTTATTTAATGCATCTTAAGCTTTAATATTGTAATGCACGTGGATCAAGTCTGTGCTAGGTAGTTTAGGGTTTCTTTAAGAGTAGTTTTCTTTCATTAAAGCTTTAGTTTTCAATTTATTTCCAAGTTTCATGCGTAGCTGAAACCCTAGTTGCAAATTTCTTTCTCTAAAGGGTGAAGCCCTATAAATTGTAAATGAATAGTGTAATTATGGTCGATTACTTTGCAATACAATATATACAATTGGTGCTTCAAATGTAGTGTGATTTTTTGGCTATCTTTTCAAAATTTAAGAATGTGTTTTTTCTCATTCCTTTATTTCAAAGAGCCGATTGGTTGTGTGGTGATTTTGATCTGCAAATTTGTTAGTGTGGTGTTTATCATTGCTGTATTTCTTTGTTGTGATGAATTATTGGGAAGATTTTTTCTTTGGTGCTTCAAGATAAATTCATCTCATGTGTGTGCATGTTCATGGTGGATTCATGATTTGATGAGTTTTGAGATATCTTACATCTGCATTTATTTCCATTGATGATTGCATATGCGAAACTGAGGTTGTGATTTATTCAAATCTACATTTTGTGGGTTTTCTCCATCTTCTTGGTACTTTAATTCTCAAGGCAATGCAATAGTGGTTTATGTCTATTAGTTTTACTTTATGCAATTTCATTTTAAATTCTTGTTACTTTTCTCTTTGTTTACAAATCAATCATAGTAGATTAAATGAAATTTGCATTGTTTTTATTTAAAGATTCATAAAATACAAAAAAGAGAAAGATTGTTTTTTCTAAGATTGTTTTGTATCTCCTCAAAGATCAAACCAGAAAAGGCCTCCTTGTGAACAGTTTCACAGTTATCTTTAATTGAGCTATCCAAGTGGTTGAGATTCAACCGAAAAGGAATCTTGAGACTGATTTTATCATTCTTCCAAGAGGGGAATTTGTTCATCCAAATTCCTAGCCGTTGTCTTGTGTAAAAACAACGCTCAACAGTGTCAAATTTTTTTAATGTTTAACCACATGTAAAACTGATAGGGAGGACAAACAAAAATGTGAAAAACTTTTTAATGTTTTCTAAAAAATACATCTTAAGCCTATTATAATAATCCAATCCTTTTTGTTGGATGTCCAAGGAAAATCCAAGCTTAAGGGTTGGTATTTCCCAAGGCAGTGAATATGGTACACACCATATATGAGCACACCATAATTAGCCTACACCATGTTTGGCTAGTGCCATATATGGTGCCAAAAAAATGAAAAATGCATTTTATTAATTATCAAGTCAAAGTTAATCTCCTAACATGAGTATATGCATGAAATATAAAATTTTAGGTATAAGTCACATTTCAATACATTTTTTTCCTTTCTTATACTTTAAGTTGTATTTCATGTATATGTTGTTAGCATGTTTGAGGGTGGTTTCAAATTTCTAGGAGTTATAATGTAGATTCTAGGATTTTGGTGATCATATAAATTTTCAGACCTAGTCAAATTTTAGTAGTTAGCACAATCCTATAAATATTCTATCATTATTTATATCTCACTCTCTTTATCTCCTCCAAAGTATAGACCTATCTCTTTCTCTCTCTCTCTCTTATCTCTCTCATGTTTCTCTACCATCTATAGGTCTCTACCACACTTGCACTCTCTCTACCTTACCTTCCCTTTTCAGGGTGCAATGCTTGTATTGAAATACCCTCTATATATTTCTCTACCTCTGCCTCTGCCCAATTGTTTGATCACATTCAATCAAAATTTTTGGAATTTTGATGAGAAGTAAAAAGGGATTCTGATAGAAAGTAGCTTTTGATCAAAATATCTAATTTTTCATGATTTCCCTAAAAAAGAGGAATTACTTCCTTTGAAAAAAGTATAACCCAATATTGTGGGTTCAACCACCTCTCTTATCCCTCTCACAAATATCACCCTCTATAGGTCTCACCTCCCTTTCTTCCTCTCTCCCTCTCTATCTCCCCTCCTTCCTTACACCCATATTTATGTCCCTCTCTCTCTCTCTCTCTCTCTCTCTCTCTCTCTCTCTCTCTCTCTCTCTCTCTCTCTCTCCTATTTTAGATACCTCACTCCATCTATTCCTATCTCTCCCTCAACCCCTTATTACTCCACTCTCTTTGTTATTTTATGTCTCTTCTACACCCTCCCTCCCATATTTAGGTAATTAATTATCCTCATACTTTATAAGGTATAAGTTTTTGGGTAGATAAATTTTTTAAGTTATAGGTTTTTGGAAATAAGATGTAGGATATAGTGTTTATGGTTTAGGATATCAATATAGGGTTTAGGGCAGAGTATTTATTGTGAAAGGTTTAAGGTGCATAGGTTTGAGAGTATTTCCTATGTATACTCTCTCTCTCTCTCTCTCTCTCTCTCTCTCTCTCTCTCTCTCTCTCTCTCTCTCTCTCCCACTCTATTATTCTCTCTCTCCATTATTTATGCCAAGACCAATTGTAAAATAGGTAGAGAGAGAGAGAGAGGGTGAAACAGGTGGTGAATAAGGAGATAGGTAGAAAGAGAGGGACCTAACAAATAAAACCCTTTTAAAAAATTATTTATTATCATAACATGTTTATTTAATATACACCTTGACAATCAATCTATGGATTAAATTCCTTAGCTGAAAGACAATGTCTCCATTTCTTTAATTCTTGAAAAATGAAATGAAATTTATAATCATAAACATAAAAATTATTACTATAATCATTCAATTTATAATATAATTTTATATGTGTTTCCCTTTTTGACTTAATATTGCTCCTTGAATGTTATAACTAGCACCACAACCTACTTGATATATCTTGTAAAAATATGAAATTTGTGAATTGGATTTCTTTGTAACATTTTGTGTCAACAAATTAAAATTATTAGATAACCCTATATTTAAACTACTCTATTTTCTATCTCTTCTCATTCTACACTAATTGAGGGTGCACACATATTACTAAAATAGTATGAGATTTCTTAAAAATATTTCCAATCAATCAAATCATTTTACCTTAATAACAATCCTCAATTTAGGCTCTTCTATAATTACCTTTATATTCATCAATAAATTCTCTTCTCATAATATCTCAAAAAATTAATGAGCATGCATTAATTTGTCTTTTATATATATATATATATATATATATATATTTATCAGTAAACGGCCGAGGCCTTGATTTTATTATATTAATTTTTAATAAATTTACATTTTTTCATCCGTTCGTGCGGGTACTGATAGGAAAGAACGGGGAAGAAAACCTCCAGTCTGGCCCGGGACATGAGTCCAAAAAATATTAGCAAGTACAAAATTCCTACAAGCATAGGTTTACAAACTCCCTTTGATGGAGACGAGAAGGGCATTCCCTTTCTAATACAAGTTAATGGAGGCATACGTCCATGATTTAGAACATGGCTTTTATTATACTTTGATTACATCACTCTTATATATCGAGCTGATGTCTTATATATTTTTTTAAAAAGCTATACTATTGTATAAAAAAACATTAAAACAATAAATAAAAAAATTATTGAGTAGGCCATCAATGATCTTTATGAAAATAATGTCCTCCCTCTATCCTAATCTACAAATACCCTACTCTTCAAGTTTTTGTGGATTGTTTTTCTTCACCTACAAAATCCATGATATCATCCATACCTAGAAGTGGAAAAATATAATTGATTATAATTTTCTTATTGGTTTATAATTGGTATAATCCTCTATTGTTTATACTTGTTGGTTTTTAGGTGTGAGATTTGGCAATGGAGACAACCACCCAAGTTCAAGAGCCCTAATGTAAAACACAATAACAAGAGAGAATAAATATGACAATAATAAATTATATTCTCACAAAGAATAGAATTCAATAACTTGAATTAACCCAATTCACAAAATTAAATGAACTAGAATGATCTTGGAAAGGAGACCCCTTGATTAAATAGACAAGGTGAGACATAGGAATGCACAGGGTTATGATAAGTGTCATAATCTTATGATGTGTTAATCAAAGAGATATCTTATCACCTATCTAAGGTGGAAAAGTGCAAGTGTCACATATCCACGAATGGTGGATCATAATCCAAGAAGGAAATATATTTGTCCCACACATCCACTAAAGTTTGATCACTCTAGACACCTAAATTTGATTACACAATTAGGTAATCTTATTTAGTTCTCTCCTAAGGCATTTATTAATTAAATATTAATTATTTAATTGATTAATGTTATCCCCTAGTTGATTAATTTTATTAATTAAATATAGTCCAATTAATTATCTAAATGACAAACCATAGTCTAATAATTAATTAAAACCCTCTTCTTCTATTAATTTAAATAAATAAGTTCATTTATTTAAATTAATTCATAAAACCCCTTTTTCTTCCTATTTTGGATTTAAATAAAACATTTAATCCAATTTGAGCACATGGCTCCTATCTTTAACCCCTAACCTAACCAATCCCAACAACCTAACCTTGACTTCCTACTCAAGTCAACCCAACCCATTCACACATACTAATCACTCTTAATGAGCTAATGACCCATGATTAGCTAATCCAACCTTCCACTCATTCTCTCTCCTCCCATAACACCCTCTTAATTCTCTCACTTGGCTCCTAACCCAAGGCTAATCACTCCCTAAACATTTGCACAATCATAATCTATGGATTAAGAAATAATAACCCAACCCAAGTCAACCCTCATGTAACATGCTCACATCCCCCAATTCCTTCAGCTCATGTCAAACTTTAATGCTCTTACACATCCCTTACACACTCCATCTCCCTCTTACATATTTGTCCCCTCTCACATCTCCCAAAATGGTCACATTTCCTCATACCTTCCAACCTCTCCCATTGTGACCCTTGTCATAATGAGATGCATTTGAGAAAAAAAATTCCATGTTCTCTCTCTCAAATGCATCTTGACCCTTCCTTAGGTTTGCATCTTGACTGTCGATTTACCTCTCCTCTTTCCTAAAAATTGAACCCTCTTCCCTTCCCAAATAATTCATTTTTTATGCAATGTTAAGATGCTAACTTGAGAGCCTAAAAACTGCCAAATTACCATTATAATGCAAAAATACTCCCAAACCTTTGAAGTTTGAGAAAATTATCCATTGAACACACATATCTCCATCTTTGACAAATCTTCTACACTTTGGGAGCCTCTTGGGTTTGTGAGTTTTTGCATTCTCTTCTCCTTGCTTCCATTTTGTAGTGTCTAATCTTAGATGTTTTAATGTTTTGTTTGTTGAATGCTTAGTGTAACTTTGTATTCCTAACCTTAATTTTATTTCATACATTTTGGCACATTTGGTGGGATGCAAATCTAGAACTCAAAATAGTAGTATCTCTCTAAGCTCTAAAATGCACAAATGACCTATTTGTGGCCCTCCTGGCCCTTATTAAGGACCTCCTACGAACCCTTTTTCTAGCCCTAAGCCCCCTTGCCTACCTGGTGCAGGAGAACCCCCTTCACTCTTCACAACATCTATATATCTATGGTCTTTAGAGGATTCACCCAAGGGTCTTCATGTTTAGGGGTTTTTAAAGAGCTTTCAAATCTTGATTAGCAAGCCAACTTATAAGACCTAGTCACCCTCAGTGTGGTTATAAACCATGGCTTTTTCACTATGGTCGAAAGGAGATTTTAGATGTTTAGATTTTTTTAATGTTTTAATAATGTTTGGGATCCTTAGGATCCATGTCTTGGGCCTATAGGCTCATTATGAGAAAGAATGCAACATTTTGCAAAATTTGCAAAATGCAAGAAATGTTGCTCGACAACTTCTTTGAAAAGTTGCTACCGACTTGTAAAACAACCTCCCAATTGTCACAACCTTTTAAAAATGGTTGGATCCATTGGGGGAAGGTCTTCAAATAGCCCTTTCAGGTGGGTGGAAGACATGATGATGAAATTTTCTATAATTTTTGCATTCAATCAATAAAAGTCCCTATTTTTCTCCATGTTCTAGACTATAAACAACATGTGTATGGATTGGTATGGAAGTTCATATAAGAAGTTTGATCAATATAGAACTTGACATGAATTAGGACTCCAATGCACTTGGATTGAGTCATTTTGGAGATTGGAGTTGAGAGTTAGAAGAGTTTGTTTACCAGGTTTTCAAGAAACCTTGTTGAATGAGGGTTTCAACAAATAATGCCCTAACATGCTTTTCCTTCATTGGTTTCCCATATGAAGGAGGGAAATTCAATTTTGGATAGTGTATTTTAGGTCCTCAAAGGTGCAGGAGAAAGAGGATTATTTTGAGAAGTCTTCTTGCATGCCCTAGGCCAAGCATCTCTATGTGCTTGGTCCAAAATATGGAAGAGTGAATTGAAAAAAGCACTTTGGGGGTGGATTAAAGCAATATTATGTCATATTGTTGTCTCTTTTGGATTCCTAGTATCATTTCAATCATATTGTTGTCTCCTTAAGCAATCGAGCTAATTAGCCCTATTAGGACTACTAGGTCCAGAATTGTTAGACATTGTCCTTAGTGTTTGTGATCTTGCAATCTAGAGGTTTGATACAACTCAATAAAGGGCATTCAAATATACTATTTTTTTTTTAGGTTCTTTTTAAGAATCTGGAACTAAGTCCTTAGAACCTCCTTCAAAGGGCTACAAGCTCGGAAGGCCTAAAACCAAGCACTGGTTGTCCCAAAACCTGTAAGGCATGGAAATTATTCCCATAAGAGACATATAGTGAGCATTGAACCTTTCCATCCCCTTCGAAACACAAAGGTTCCCATTTCAAGTTTGAACAAGTAAGGGAACTTCACAATAGGATTACCAAGCATTAGTAAACTACTCAGTAAATCTATCGAGCCCACTCGGTTAGCAAAGGAACCGAGTATCAACAGAGCCCAGTCAATCAAGGAACCAATTGAGCATCAGTTAAACCCAAGGGAGTAAAAACTAGCAAAGGCTTAGCATCCTCCTATGAGGATAGTATATTAGTGTTTGTTTTGGGATCTTCTAAAGGTGTAGAGCACTCTATTAAGCTCACTTTGGGTTTAGAGAAACACCGAAGGTCTCACCACTTATTGAGATGCCTAATTAGGGGAGAGATCTACATCAAGTGGTATCAGAGCATCTAAGATCCTTAGGGTAAAGATATACTAGCACCATGGAAGGATAAGATGAAGGAGGATTGTCATCAAGGATGACCAATATAGAGATAGTAAGATACCTGAGAGAGAAAAGGACAAAGCATGATGAACAAAGAGATACTGATATGCTACAGATGAGGCAAGAAATGGGCAGGCTTAGGGAAGAGCTTCAAAAGAGAAGTAGTGGAAAATCTGATGATGTCAAAGAAGGGAGTGATGAAGAACCCCTTGAGAAAGAGGAAGAAGAATGTCCTATAGACCAGAGGCTACTTATGAAGACTCTAAATTCTATGGAGAGGAGAACCATGGATGCCTAGCTTGAGTTGCCTACATGCAATGGGAAGATGGACCCAGATGTTGTAATGGATTGGGTGGATGCCCTAAATATTTTCTTTGATTGTGAAGACATCCCTGAGAATCAGAGGGTGAAGATTGCTAAGTCAAAGCTCAAAGGATCTGCACTCACATGGTGGAACTTCACTCAAGATGATAGGATGAAGAATGGAAAGAATCTAGTCACCACTTGGAAGAAGATGGTGGCCCTTCTTAGGGAAACCTATGTCTTTAAAGATTATGAAGTTCAACTTCATAAAATAAGTATGAGTCTAAGATAGAAAGAGATGGATATCTCTAGTTGCACTGAAGAATTTTAGAGATTGGTAATGAAATCCAAGCTTGCTGAACCAGAATGTGTAAAGCTTTCTCAATATATGCAATGCCTAAGGGTCTCAATTTAGGATGAACTTAGTCTGACAAGCCCTACCACCATGAACCAATGCTATTAATTGGCATTGAATGTTGAAGAAAATTTCAGAAGGAGGAATGAACAGAGTGGTAGAGGAAAAGCTAAGAATGAAAGAGGCAGAGGAAACTTTGGAGGAAGAGGATAGAACAATAGACCACACAAAGAATCTAATAAGGAGAAAATATAAGGAGAAATTAGTTCAAGAGGTGGATACAAATGTAGAAGAGGAAATGATAGGGGTATAAATGGAGGAAGAAAAAATTGAAAAATCATATTTTATAATTGCAATCAGACAGGGCACTACACCAATAGGTGTCCAAACAGAGACAAGCAAAATAACCATGGTGAAAGAAGAGCCACCGTAGTGCAAGAAGATGATGTTGATAGTGTGTGAGACTGTACTAAAGAATATGGAGTAAGCCTCATGATGAAGAGGAATCTAATCCAAGCACCCATTCCAATGGAACTTCCTCAAAGAAAGAGTCTTTTCAGGACCAACTACAAGAGCCATTGAAAGGTATTCAAGTTAGTAATTGATTCTGGTTCTACTAAAAATCTTGTATCTAGAGAAATGGTAGATAAATTAAAATTGGAAAAGATACCCCACCCAAACCCATCCCATGTATCTTGGTTGACAAAAGGGCAACAAACCCTCATAAATGAACAATCTTGGGTAGATTTCTCCATTAAAGACTATAAGAATAGAGTCCTTTTTTATGTTGTAGATATGGATGTCTATCACATTTTGTTAGGATGTCCATGGCAGTATGATCTTCATGCTAAACATGATGGAGTCACAAACAAATACCAAATCAACCAAAATGGTCACAAATACAACTTTCTCCCTCTTCCTGATCCTCGACAAGAAAAACCAAAAGAATAATTAGTTATGCTTGCAGGAGAATAAGAGATGATCAACACTTTTCAAGATTTGGAGGTAGGATATGCCTTAGTACCTAAACCAAAGGAGAAGACAGTGCACAATGAAGTATTGAAGGAAGTAGACAATATACTATATAAATACAAAGGAATAGTTGTAGGAGACACACCAGATGAACTCCCACCATTAAAGGACATCTATCATCAAATAGATTTCATCCCAGGTGCTTCCCTACCCAATAAGGTTTCTTATAAGCTCACTTCGGATCAGAATGCAGAAGTTACTAGACAAATCAATGAATTGCTGACAAATGGACTCATACAAAAGAGTCTCATTTCTTATGTAGTCCCGAGTGTTTTGGCCCCTAAAAAGGATGGAAAATGGAAACTATGCACTGACTCTAAGGTAATAAACAAAATAACAATCAAATATAGATTCTCCATACCCAAGATTGAGGATCTATTAGACCAACTCGGAGGAGCATATTATTTCTCTAAAATTGACCTTAAATATAGTTACCATCAGATAATAATAAGGTCAAGAGATGAGTGGAAGACTACATTTAAAACTACCAAAGGATTATATGAATAGCTTGTGATGCCATTTGGCCTTAGCAATACTTCTAGCACCTTCGTGAGATTAATGAATGAATTTCTTCATGATTTTATATGAAAGTTTATGGTGGTCTATTTAGATGACATCTGAATCTTTAGTGGGACTATAGGAGACCACATGAGACACTTGGAACAAGTTCTCCAAAGACAACATGAGAAGAAATTATCTATCAACTTATAAAAGTGTACATTCATGCAACAAGACTTGATATTCTTGGGTTTTGTTATCTCAAAGGGAACTCTGAAAATTGATCCTAAAAAGGTAGAGGCTATCATTAATTGTCCCATATCGAAGACTCCAGGAGAAGTCAGGAGCTTTCATGGATTGGCTACCTTTTATAGGAAGTTTATCAAAACTTTTAGTCACATTTGTGCACCTTTACTTGATACCATCAAGGGTGGTAGAAAAACAAAATTCTAGTGGACAACACAAGAAGATGAATCTTTCAAGTATTTGAAGGAGAGAGTAGCACAATATCCCATTTTGGCACTACCTACCTTCGACAAATTGTTCACAGTGGAGACCGATGCTAGCAATCTGTCCATATGCACAGTCCTTAGTTAGAATAGAAGACCAGTGGCTTTCTTCTCTAAAAAATTGAATGAAGAAAAGAAGAAATACAATACAGATGACCTGAAACTTTATGCTATGGTTCAATCCCTCAAGAAATGGAGGCACTAATTGCTTCCTAAGGAATTCATTATCTTTAGAGATAATAATGCTTTAATTTTTCTGATAAGTCAAGATAAATTAAGCTCCAGGCACATGAAATGGGTTGAACAACTCTAAGCATTTGCATTCTCTATAAAGCATAAGAAAGGAACATCAAACAAAGTGGTAGATGCTCTTAGCTAGAAATTAATTTTGGTTGAAGAAGTGCAAGTAAAAATTATAGGAATTGATGCCCTCAAGTACATTTGCAAAGATGATTCAGACTTTAGTGATATCTACAAGGTTTTCTCTACTCTATCAGATGCATATAATACTACTTATTTAGAATATTTATTTTAGAATGGCCTCTTGTTAAAAGGAGGTTAACTTTGTATTCCTAAATGCTCCATGAGAGAAAATATGATTAGAGAAAAATATTGTGGCACACTAGGAGGTCATTTTGGCATAGATAAGACACTTGAACTTGTAAGGAGAAACTATCATTGGCCTCGGTTACCCATTGATGTCATAAAGTATGTTGATTCATGCACTATTTTTCAAAGGGCTAAAGGAGTTGGGACCAATCAAGGTCTATATCAACCACTCTCTATTCCAACAAAGCCATGGGATAGTGTGAGTATGGATTTAGTCTTAGGATTTCTAGGAACTAAACAGGGATTTGATAGCATCTTTGCTATAGTTGACAAATTTAGTAAAATGGAAAACTTTGTTCCTTGTAAAGTTTCTAATGATGCTTCACATATTGCTAACTTGTTTTTTAAAGAAGTGGTTAGAATTCACAGATTTCCAACATCCATTATCTTAGATAGTGATGTGAAATTCCAAGGGCACTTTTGGAGAACCCTTTGGAAAAGGTTTGGGACAAACGCATACCATCCGTAGATAGATCGACATACTGAAGTTGTAAATAGATCATTAGGAAACCTTCTAAGGTGTCTAACAAAACAATATGGGCAGACTTGGGATGCTTTCCTTCCTCAAGCAAAATTTTCTTTCAATGATTCAATGAACCGGTCAATAGGGAAGACACCATTCCAAGTGAACTATGGAATTCATCCCAGAGGGATTATGGAATTGAGAGAGTTATTGATTTATTTTAAAGTCAGTGCATAGGGTGAAGAATTGTCTACATGGATCAAATAGATTCATGATCAAGTTCGAGAAACATTGAGTCAAAATACTACAGAGTATAAACAACAGGTAGATAAAAAGAAAAGACATGTTACTTTAAAAGAAGGAGATCAAGTATGGGCATACCTAAACAAGGCAAGGCTGCCTAGGGGACACACCAAATTGTAGATGAGAAAGATCGATCCCTGTTAAATACTTCATAAATTTGGGGATAATGCTTATGAAATTTCTTTACCCCCTAATATTTCTATTTCTCCTATCTTTAACATTTGTGATCTCACTCCTTTTAAGGGTGATGCAAAATCTAATAACACTTTACAGGATACTGAAGATACACAGGAAGAATGGATAAAGAGCTTGCCACCAAGCCAAACTTTATAGTTGGAAAATATTCTTGACTCTAAAGTGGTCAAGAAAACTAGGAAGAAGACCTACAAAGACTATTTGGTCAAATGGAAAGGGTTACCTAACATTGATGCTACATGGATGAGTGAAGAGTGTATCAACAAGGATGGAACCTCGGTTCTACAACTTCTCTCAAGTGGGACTTGAGTTTTTAAAACAAGGAAGTATGGTGCAGGAGAACCCCCTCCAATATTCACAAAATCTATACATCTATGGTCTTCAAAGGATTCACCAAAGTGTCTTCATGCCTAGGGGTTTTTAAAGAGCTTTCAAATTTTCATTAGCAAGCTAACTTGTAAGACCTAGTCACCCTTGGTGTGGTTATAAACCATGGGGTTTTTTCTATGGTCCAAATGAAATTTTAGGTTTTTAGATTATTTTAATGTTTTAATAATGTTTGGGATCCTTAGGATCCATGGCTTAGGCCTATAGGCTCATTAGGAGAAAGAATGCAACATTTTGCAAAAGTTGCAAACTGCAAGAAATTTTGCTCAACAACTTCTTTGAAAAGTTGCTACCGACCTGTAAAATGACCTCCCAATGGTCACAACCTTTGAAAAATGGTTGGATCCATTGGGGGAAGGTCTTCAAATAGCCCTTTCAGGAAAGTGGAAGACACGATGATGAAAGTTTTTGTAATTTTTGCATTCAATCAATACAAATCCCTATTTTTCTCCTTGTTCTAGATTGTGAACAGCGTGTGTATAGATTGTAATGGAAGTGCATAGAAGAAGTTTGATAAATCTGACACTTGACATGAATTAGAACTCTAATGCACTCGGATTGAGTCCATTTTTACATTGGAGTCAAGAGTTAGAAGAGTTTGTTTACTAGGTTTTCAAGAAACCTTCCTGAATCAAGGTTTCAACAAATAAGGCCCTAACTTTCTTTTCCTTCATCAGTTTCCCATAAAAAGGGGGGAAATGCAAGTTGGGCCAATTTATTTTAAGTCCTCAAAGGAACATAATAAAGGGGATTATTTTGAGAAGTCTGCTTGCAGCCCTAGGCCAAGTATCTCTATGTGCTTGGTCCAAAATATGGAAGAGTGAAGTGGCAGTAGTACTTCGGGGATGGATAAAAGCTATCTGATGTCATATTGTTGTATCTTTGGGATTCCTAGTATCATTTCAATCAGTGGTTTTCCTTGGACAATCAACTGGTGAACATCTCCTTAAGAAATCAAGCCAATTAGCCATATTAGGACTAGTGGGTCAGGAATTGTTAGACATTGTCCTTAGTGTTTGTGATCTTGCAATCTGGAGGTTTGATACAATTCAATAAAGGGTATTAAAATATACTATTCATTTTGTATGTTCTTTGTAAGAATCTAGAACTAAGTCCCTAGAACCTTGCTTAGAGGGCTATAAGCCTGAAAGGCCTAAAACTGAGCACTCGTTGTCCCAAAACTTGTAAGGCATGGAAATTATTCCCATAAGAGGCATATAGTAAGAATGAAACCTTTCCATCCCCTTCCCAACACAAAGGTTCCCATTTCAACTTTGAACTAGTAAGGGCACTCCACAGTAGGATTACCTAGTGTCAACAAAATACTCAGTGAATCTATCGAGCCCACTCGGTTAGCAAAGGAACCGAGTATCAACCGAGCCCAGTCGTTCAAGGAACCAACTGAGCATTAGTTAAGTCTAGTGGGGTAAAAACTAGAAAAGGCTTAGCGTCCTCCGGTGAGGATAGTAGATTAGTGTTTTTTTTTTTAATCTTCTAAAGGTGTAGAGCACTCTCCTAAGCCCACTTTGGGTTCAAAGAAACACCAAATTTCTCACCACTTACCGAGTTTCCTAAGTAGGGGAGAGCTTTGCATCACTACGCATTCTTCCCATTCTTCCACATATCTCCCTTTTCTTATCCGTGTCACCCTCTTTTCACCCCTTCATTACCTTTTCTGACCTATTATGCCAAAACCCTTCCTTTCAAGATGTCACTTGGGCCCCTTCTTCTTTCGTTGCTGGCCTGTTGAGGGGGCATCAACTAATCTAAACTTTTCTACCCATATTCTAGGGCAACTTCATCACCTTGTAAATTCTTCGTGTCATTTATTATTTTAAACATCTTTGAAATAATGTTATTTTAACACTATGTCGAAGAGGGGACAAATGTAGACACCTAAGTCTTATTATACTATTAGGTAATCATATTTAGTTCTCTCCTAAGGCATTTATTAATTAAATATTAGTTATTTAATTGATTTATGTCATCCCCTAGTTGATTAATTTAATTAATTAACTATAGTCTAATTAATTATCTAAATGACAACCCATAGTCTAATAATTAATTAAAACCCTCTTCCTCTATTAATTTAAATAGATATGTCCATCTATTTAAATTAATTCATAAAACCCCTTTTTTCTATTTTGGATTTAAATAAAATATTCAATGCAATTTGAGCACATGGATCCTAACTTTAACCCCTAACCTAACCTATCCCAACAACTTAACCTTGAGTTCCTACTCAACCCAACCCATTCACACATACTAATCACTCTTAATTAGATAATGACGAAGAATTAGCTAATCCAACTCTACACTCATTCTATCTCCTCCCATCACATCCTCCTAATTCTCCCACTTGCCTCCTAACCCAAGCCTAATCACTCCCTAAACATTTTCACAATCATAATCCATGGATTAAGAAATCCTAACCCAACCCAAGTCAACCCTCATGTCACATCCTCACATCCCCCAATTCCTTCACCTCATGTCAACCTTAAATGCTCTTACACATCCATTACACACTCCATCTCCCTCTTACACATTTTTCCCCTCTCACATCTCCAAAAACGGTCATATTCTCTCATACCTTCCAACCTCTCCCATTTTGAAACTTGTCACAATGAGATGCATTTGAGAAAGTGTTAGGATTAGGTAATACTGAGAGGGGGGGTGAATCAGTATTACAACACTTTAATTTAAACTTCAACTAATTTCATATAAACCATATTAATACTGAAATGAAAAGAACATAAATACACAACACATAACTCACAACACCATAATTTGTTTTCAAGGAAACCTTGACCAAGGGAAAACCCCAGTGGGGATGGTACCCACAACTATGCACTAAAATATAGTATCCTTGTTAGGAGATCTAACCTTGTTAGGAGCTGAGTATTACATAGTACATTTCATTTTTAGAGGAATACAAAACCCTATTAGGGGTATACAAAAACCCTATTAAAGGTGGCAAGCTTACAACTCTTACAATCAAAATACTGTCACAAAAGTGTTCTACAAGTAGTGAACAATACAAGCATCTGTCAAACACTGATCTTGCATCTACTATCTACTCTCTCTAATATCCCAAATTTGCATCCATCACATCATCATCACAATCACACTTATCGCTTCCAGAAAACACTTTATACTTATATTAATTCTGCTATCTAGTCAACTCTCAAAATACATTACAAAACATAATAATTACTTATGAAAATGATAAACATAGAGTCAATGATCTTATATTACCAAAGTGTTTGCAATATACAACATTCATCTTACTTAGCACATTACCATACTAACTAACCTTCCCTCAATCATCTCGACTATTCATATGCCCTCTTTCACTGACTCTCTATCTCCGCATACCTTCATATCATTGTATCTAACTGATCTCATCACCAAAACATGTGTGACCTTAACTAAAGCTTATACATATCCCAAAGTGTCTTCCTTTAACTTTGCAAGCCATAATACATCACATATAATCTTTGCTGACCAAAATAGTACTGCAGTATATTGTTATTTTGATTTTGTACTAAGTCATTTTCATGACCGAGTCTCCAATACCAAAACTCTCTGCATGTGATCACTCCAGCATAAGTGTTTCCATAAATGAAAACCCTAAAGTGATCCCTAGTTCTCGTAAAACATCACTTTCCACTAGAAAGAACAATCCATGTTCTCTCTCTCAAATGCATCTTTACCCTTCCTCAAGTTTGCATCTTAACTGTCCATTTACCTCTCCTCTTCCCTATAAATTGAACCCTCTTCCCTTAACAAATCATCCACCTTTTATGAAATTTTATAATGCTAATTTGAGAGCCTAAAAACTACCAAATTACCCTTATAATGCTAAAATCCTCCCAACATTAGTATCCATTGAGCACACATATCTCCATCTTGGACAAATCTTCTACACTTTGGGAGCCTCTTGGGTTTATGAGGTTTTTCATTCTCTTCTCCTTTCTTCCATTTTGTATTGTCTAATCTTAGATGTTTTAATGTTTTTTTTATTGAATGCTTAGTGTAACTTTGTATTTGTCTACTTCATTTCATTGCATACACCAAAATTATAAGAGAAGAACACCAAGTGAGAAAAAGGTATTAAATGTGGATGAAATTGATATTTAATGATTAGCTATGATGAGCTGGATGATAATGATGATGAGCAAAGTTACTTATAGTGATCCACGGTTATGAAAATTCAAGATGAAGATCTATTCCTAGATCTAAGTGGAAAAAATAAGTTGAACTAGTTTCAAGAAAAGTTCAAGTTCCTAGGTGAAAAGGAAACTTGTTACCAAGATCCAGATTCAATGAATAATGAATTGAATAGTCAAGATTGATTAAGGGAAAATGTAATAGAGGAGATTAAGAGGAAAAATTATATATATGATGTTGTATGGACAATAGGCTGGAAAACTAAATATTTGAAGGGCTACCGACTATTGCAGAGGTGAAGGAATAGAGAGATTCTGAGTAGGCAAATAGTGATTTGATGAAGTATTGATGCCAGTGGAAGATGAAGAATTGAAGTGAAGATTGAAGAGTTCACAAGCATCTAATTTAGAAAAGATAGTTTCACATCTATAGGTCATTTGTATTATTGTTTCTTACTAGAATTTGTAATAGTCAATTTCTCTTAATAGAGTGGACTTAACAGTCTTATTGTAAATCCTTGAGAAAGGTGACATTCCAAAAAGAGTGTTTAAAGCCCCTTAACAAGGCCACTCCTAACAGATCTGAGGTTAATCCAAAGTAACTGGGTCACATGTAACAATGTGTATGGTAATCTTTAACAAGATTATCTCTTAACGGGGTGTACTTTAGAAGAGTATATTTCTTAGTGGGTGATAATTCTCACAATGGTTTTTCCCAAAGCTGGGTTTCCACGTTAAAATATATGTTACACATTGTGAATTATTTTTGAGATTATTTTACTAATTGATATAGTTTATTTATTGTTATCAATTTATAGAGAATTATGTTTCTACCGAGTAGTTACTGAGTTGATCAGAGAATATATTTGAAGGTATTTTGTGATCAAGATTACTAATTCACCCCCCTCTCCATAATCCAACAATTGGTATCAGAGCTTTTTACTCTGAAGAGATAAGTTTAAAGACTTGAGTAAAAGATTTGAAGATGTATAGGAGAGAGGTACCTAAGTTGAACAAGGAAATTTTGTCTACATGGAAATGAAAAATGAAGTTGTATCTATCTGGGATTGGAGAAAATGCCCTAAACTTGTTGAAAAATGAATACACTCCTCTGGTCACCAGACCCATGATAGTTGATGAGTTAAAAGAAAAACAAGAACATAAATTGGTTATGATAGAGATTGCTTCTTCTCTATCTAATTATGAATTCAATGATATCAAGATTGTACTACCTCAAAAGAGATGTGGGACAGGCTCACACTCATATATGGAGGAGATCCGCATTTGCAAAAAGCTAAGGTTGACAGCTTGAGAGGAAAATATGATGAGATGAGGATGAAAGATAATGAGAACATCACAAAATATAGTGACAAAATCAAAGAATATTTTAGTGCCATCAGAGGTTCTAGATGGTCATTGACTATTCACTAGTACATTTGAGGCCAAATTCTGATGACCATTTGTCAAATTCCAACACCTATTTGTTGGCATTTCGACACATGTGTCCATCACCATTTTTGTGTTGGAAATGGTGGTGGGAGTGACAACCATCGTTACTTTGACATCAGTACCTATCGGAATTGGGCACATAAATAAAAATTTTACTATGTGATCGGTTTGTCAAAAAATCATTTTTACGATATTTTTTCAGTCGGCGTTCCAGGGGATTGGCAGTATATTCTGACAAGACATTATGTCAGAGGTATAGTAGTCTTGTCACACATATCTGTCAAAGTGGTGTCCTATCTGATGGTGACCGGTCAGCATTCTGATGGTTTGTAATATACTATCGACAAACCAACTCATCAAACGTATAACGCGTCTATCGGAAATGCTTTACTAATTGTCAAAAAAGTGACAGATTAGCATATTAAAAAAAACAAAGCCCAAGAGACCATCATAGTTGGTCTCCATATTTGGTCCATATACCAACAAAACATTTTACATTTTGTTAGCTCATCAAATGAGGGGATTTGAAAGAATTTAATAGAATATTTTCATGATAATGTATATTATTAAGTTGACATTGCACGAATTTATCGACTCCACACATTTGTAGACATCAAACACAGAGATAAAGAAGCATCTCCTCCCATGGCCTACATTACTCAAGCCATGGGAGGGGATGCTTCTTTATGGCTGTGTTTGATGTCTACAAGTGTGTGAAGTAGATAAATTCATTCAGCATCAAACTAAAATAATGTACGTTATACATGAAAATATCATCCATTAAATTCTTTCAAATCACCACATTTGATGAGCTAATGAAATGTAAAATGTTTTGTGAGTATATGGACCAAGGATGGAGACCAAATATGATGGTCTCTTGAGCTTTTCTATCTTTAGTCCTAGCTACTGGGTAAGGGTTGGAAGACTTATACCTATTGATCGTTGAGAATAATCACCGCCTTGCCTTTATGTACACTGCACAATATCCAATAAGAGGAGGTAGAAAATATGAATGGATAAAAGAAATGAAAGATACAATAAAATTATCTTGTTGTTTACCTTCTCATAATTGATCTCAGTCTCACAAAAGTAATTTTATACAATCACTAGCACATTTCATGCATGGATGAGAAATAATATCCAAAGTTTCTAGATTCTAAGAAGAGGTATGAGTGGAGGCCAAAAGAGGGATATTTTTGAAGGTTTTATAGACATAGTATTGAATCATCATCTTTGCACTGGTACTCAATCTGATAACCCTCTCTAGAAAACCTCCACATCTAGCAAATCTCCACAAAAATCCCTTATGGCCTCCACTAGATATACATCTTCTCAGTATCTAAAAAATCTCCATCATTGATTCCCATAATTTTTCACAATCTTCATGGACTGAGACCTTAAATTATTGAGATTCTCTTTGTTTTGAGAATAGTTTAACATTCTCCACTTAATAGGGCCAACCACGTGAAGGTGGAAGCTCATTTGGACCCTCCTAGGAGACTCTTATGATCCTTTATGACATTTTAAGACCTCTAAGATGTGTATTCTTAGGATTCGTAAAGGGTCATAAAGGGTCATAAGGGGTCCTAGGACACGACAACTGAGAAACATAAATGTAGGCATCATGGTCACAAGTTTTTGGAGACAACATAATTGAGTGGTATACCCAGATGATGGAAAGAAACCACTAATCCTCTGAACCAGAGTAGTAGTAGTTGCTTTGCATTATCTGGGTATACAACTCAATTATGTTGTATACCCAGATGATGGAGAGAAACTTCTACACCTTCGATTCCAAGTTGCTACATCTGTTGATGATGAATACAAGGTCCTCCAACACAAATTTATTCAATTTGGAATTGGAGGTGAAGAAGTTTCTCTCCATCACTTGGGTATACAACTCAATTACATTGTCTCCAAAAAATTGTGACCATGATGCCTACAATTATGTTTCTCAGCTACTGTGAAATGTACATTTATGTTTCTCAGTTTTCATGTTTATGTGCATGTTTTTATGTGTTTGGGAAGACATATTTCTAGCCTTGGGCCTGGATCCTTTGGCAATTAGCTTCATAATAATGTAGATGATAGATGAGCAATTAGCTTCCCAAGAAAAATCCCATATATGAACTATGCATACCCCAATTCCTGTGCCCTATGTGCATACCCAAATGATATATTTGAAACAACAAGGGTAAGGCTTAAATAAGTTAATTTTGCATCACTAGACAGATCTATATAATTTATCCACAATGACCAAAATTCAAAGGATCCAAGCCCAGGATAGAAAGATGTCTTCCTATTCTTTTTAAGCCATATTCCTTGTTCTTGTCAAAATTCATTGGTACGGTAGGCGTGCTCTTTGTAGTACTCTTCTTCAACTTGTGTTCGATGATAAGCATCTTCTTCTTCTTCCTAATTGCAACTAGATCTTCCTTTTCCTCAGGATTCAACTCCACTTCCCCCATCTTATCATCCTCATCACCCTCAGCTTCCATCCTAATCCCTTCTTCCCTCTCAGGTTCTTCAAGCCTCTGCAAGATATCTGGATCAATAAAGTTTTCAACATTGTGTCCATCCATGATCTCAAGAATATCATCTTCTTTCCACTCTTCATTTGCCAAAATATACCACAATCTTAAGACTCGTGACTCTTCAAATTCTCTTATTTCCTTCAGACCTCCAAACATGTGTACTATGAGATTTCCTCCAACAAATGGACTTGTGATGATTTTCACATTAGTACATGTGTTGGAAGGAAAGCTCACTGTACTACTTAGGCCAATTTGAATTTTTATCACCTATGCATATAAGAGTTGATCATAGAAGGTATATGCACAAGTGAAAAACATGCATATTTGACCAAGCAATACTAGGAGCTAGACCCAACAACAAATATATTTGTGGTGATTTTCAAAATAGTACATGTGTTGCTGGGAAAGCTCCCAGTAGTGCTCAAGCAAATATGCATGTTCATCACCTATGCATATGAAGTGGCTCTAATGGCAGAGACAATCACAAAATTCTTCATACTCCTTATTTTGTTCTGGGTTGATATTATCAGACATGGTCTTTTTGAATGGAATGACTCGTTACTTGTACATTGACTAGAATGTTGGTGGAAGAAGGATGATTTGTTTGCAACCTGCAGATACAGAGACACTGAACAACCATTTTTTCAACTCTAATTTTCTCAACACAAAGGGACATTTATCATAGCCATAAAAACATGATTGTTTTAAAATGGAATACACCAAGGAGTACCATCAGAAATATTGACCATTTACAATCATGAATAGTTAACCTAAATAAAATAGCTCATTTTTTGATCAGCGTGTGTAGTCTCTATGTATATGAAAAATGAATGAAATATATATCAAGCTGAAATAAAATAGTGAACAAAAATTCAAATTCAAGGCCTAATTTATCAAGAGCAACAAAAATTAGGATGAAAGAAAAATCATTAAGACTATAGAAAAATCATTAAGACTAGAAAATCAAGTTCTAGAAAAATCATTACGACTATAGAAAAATCATTTAGACTAGAAAATCAAATTCTAGAAATCGACGGTTCTAGTGCTTTGCCATTACAACAATTGAGCATTCATCATTTGGTACTTCTTGGCGTATTCCATTTAAGTTTTTCAACTGTCGTGTTTATGTGCATGTTCTTTATGTTTTTGGCTTCTCTCCCTCACAAGGGATATGCCAATAGGTAATTGATTTTAAAGCATAATGATTTGATAGTCTTTTTTCAGGATAGGTGTAATCATCCCGCCAACCTTAATTAGCAACATTTGAGATATATGTCAAGTACTTATAATCAATATGCCCAACAAACAAAGACTTAGTAGTAAAAGAATAAGGTTGCACATCCACATCCGTCCAAGTACAACAACCTTCAAAGATTTGCAACGGTAAAGAGAATCCCCATATTTAATCAGCCTAACATAGTCTTTGGCCACTTTGGCAATGAGAACCTCAAAATAGAGAAAAGAAACTTAGTAAAACCAATCTATGCGACTATTTGTGAGGGTACAGTCATGATAAGTGCCTCTCAAACCTCTCCAAACATGTAAGATTGTCTTTAAATACTTTATTGATCTCTTCTAAACATTAACCAAATCAAACCTACCTTTGAATCCACACACAATAACCCAAAATGAAGGGTTTTGTATCCTTTAATGAATCTCAGTCACTGGTAATGCATGGTCAGTCAAACCACTAGTCTCCAAAGCATTCAATAAGTGAATATGAATGTTTGAAAACTATTCCCAATAATTCTTAAACATACTTTATTGTTTAAGAATTGTTGGGACTAGTCAGGATACAATCAGATCTTAGTTAATGAAGAGGATCAATATAAGACTTCATTTACAACCAAGTGGGGAACCATGGCTTATCAAAAGATGCCCTTTGGTTTGTCAAATGTAGGAGCTACATTTCAAAAGGCAATGGATATGGCCTTTAAGAGCCTAATGTACAAGTTTGTACTGGTCTACTTGGATGACATAACTGTCTATTCAAAACATGTAGTAGACCATATCAAACATTTGAGGAAGATTTTTGAAAGGTGTAGAGAATTTGGGATATCTCTTAATCCCAAGAAATGTGTGTTTGCAGTCCATGAAGGAAAACTATTGGGATATGTGGTATCCAAAGAAGGGATCATAGTAGATCTTGAGAGAATTGCAGCTATCTTAGAGCTACCCCTACCACATCACAAGAAAAGTCTCCAATCTTTCTTTTGAAAGATTAATTTTGTTAGGAGATTCTTGCCTAACATTGCAAATTTACTCAAGCCTTTGACAATCATGCTAAAAAAGAGTTCAGCTTTTAGTTGGACCAAAGAAGGGAAAGTCAATTTCCAAGCTATCAAAGAGGCCCTAACCGAAGCTCCTGCCCTCTTAAACCTAAATTTCAATAAGGATTTCATCCTTTATGCTTATGGGGGTCATGATGCCATATCTGCAATGTTGACTCAAGAAAATTCAGATGGATTGGAGTAGCCTATTGCTTTCTTTAGCAAAGGTTTAGAAGAGTATGAACATAGATACTCTTTTGTAGAGAAACATGTACTTGCTATGGTGAAGAGCCTTAAAAATTTCAGATATCTATTGACCCATAGCAAGGTACATTTGAAAGTTACTCATCCAAGTGTCAAAGAGTTTTTGCTTTCCAAGGACCTAAATGAGAAAAGAGCTGGTTGGATCACCAAGGTGATGGAATATGACATTGATATTCAAACTACCAAGCTGGTTAGAGGAAGAGGTCTTTGTGCGCATTTGGCAGAGGATGAAAGTTCAAAGAAATTAGAGAAAATGGATGCATCTTTGGTGGTGCATTCTACAAAAGAACAAGCCAAGGCAACAAGTTGGTTGCCTAATATGATCAATTACTTGAAGACATGATAATGTCCTGCAGGCCTAGATTTAGCAAGAAGGAGGTATTATAGGTTACAATCTATTCCTTTGGTGCTGATAGATGATGTTCTTTTTAGAAAGGATCATAGTGGTGTCCTTTTAAGATGCATGGATTTAGAAAAGATAGCTAATGTCCTATTTGAGTTTCATGATGGACCTTTTGGAGGTCATTTTTCTCCTAGGAATACTACTTTTAAAATCATGAGGGCTAGATACTATTGGCCATCTATCTTTAAGGATAGTCATGATTATGTAAGAAAATGCATCAAGTGTGCCATGTTTGCAGGAAAAGATAGACTTGCAGCCTTGCCCCTACAACCAGTTAGAATAGAGCAGCCCTTCATGAAATGGAGTATAGATTTTATTGGTATGATCAATCCTCCATCTAGTGCAGGACACAAATGGATAATTACTACAACAGATTACTTCACTAGATGGACATAAGAAATTGCATTGAAAGAAGCCAATGAGAGTGTTGTCCTAAGCTTTTATGATGATTTAATTCATAGGTTTGGCACTCCTAATTCCATAATCTCAAATAATGCCTTAGCATTCACAGGCCTCAAAGTCTCAGAGTGGGCAGTCAAGAATGGTATCTATCTGAATACCAGTTCCAACTATTACTCCCAAGGTAATGGCTTGGTAGAATCCACCAACAAGAACTTGATTAGGATAATCAAGAAGACTCTGCAAGATAATCAGAGAGATTGGCATACTAAGTTGAGGTCTGCATTGTGGTTACACAGAATTACCCCAAAGAAAATCATTGGTAATTCTCCTTATGTGCTAGTGTATGGAAGAGAGGCTAGGTTTTCCATTTCAACTAAATTACTAGCTTTGGACTTAGCCACTCAGTATGCCCTATTTGATGAAGAGGATCCCTTACATATCAGATATGCTCAATTGATGGAATTGGAAGAACTCAGAGATAAATCCATGAAGGATATGGAATTCCATCAGATTCAGACAAAGAATAGCTTTGATAGAAGGGCCAGAATTAGAGATTTCAAGGTTGAGGATATAGTCCTCAAATGGGATGAGTTCAGGTCAAGACCTGGCAGGCACACAAAATTTGACTCTGTTTGGGGTGGACCATTTGTAATCATAGAATGCAGGGGCTCCAATTCTTTTGAACTATCAAATATGGAGGGAGTCCTCTTACCTATTTTAGTGAATGGTTTCCACCTAAAACCCTATTTTGAGGTTAGCCCCTCTCTGTAAATTTTGTAAAGTTCCCCTATTTTTCTTCTTCCTTTCTAGTTAGTTCCTTGTTTTCTAAGAAGTGCTCTAAGCATAGTTCCAGTTCTACCTCTCTGAGAGAGTTTTGAAATTTTGATGACCCCATGCACAATGGATTGTCAAGGTCACTGGTTCCCTATGTCTACTAGGATGACATCCAGCAGAAGTCACCAAAATGTTACCATAATTTCCCTATGCATGCAAATTTGGCTAGAAACCATACGCAGGCCTCTATTTTTACCTTGTCTACCATCCCTAAAATTTTCATGGATTTATTCCCTATTCTCTAGCCTCTGAAAATTTGTTATCTCCCTGGCTTGCAATTGAAAAGTTTGAAAAGGTAGCCGTTATATCAAAAAAATTCCAAAAAGGGCCCTAAAACCCTTTGGCCTTGTTATAATTTGCAGTTACCTTTTCCCGATCACTTAAGTCATCCAATTTGCACATGCCTTTATAAATCCTTAGTCGCCAAGTCTCTGATTCCTAGTGGTTAACCCCTAAACACTTAGCAATCCCATGAGTGGTTACCATTTAGGATGGTGGTCCTAGTTCAAGCGGCCAGGTCAAGATTCTTAATCTGACGATTGTTGCATGATCTCATAGGGTCAGAAGATTCCTTGAGATCTTGCGATGATCATCAATTTCTCCTGCCTGCAGAGTTTAATGTGTTAGTGGGACCAGTGCCACCTCATCCGATTTGGTAGCTCCTAATTCATTAGCGGTGTCTGATTCAGTAGCTTGTCAGTGGGGTCAGCTTCTTTGGCAGGTTAAGTCCCGATTTAATCATGTGGTCATTGTTATACTGGGGGCTCAAGATGCATGTGTTTTATCATGGTAGTATAGCGACAGCCGTAGATCTAACTTTATCACCTATCATTTGTTAATGGGTCCTGTGTGAGAGATAGATGCTACATGGATCTGTTTTGGCAGCCTATGATTGGCTGAGGTTGAATACAGGTGGAAGGTTTACAGTGAGGCCAGCCCCTTTCAACGGTCGGAAGGCTCTGACATTTGCAGAGGATCGACAACCAACATATCTTTGTAAGGGTTTGTGTTAGGGCTCACAATCTAACAACAACCACCAATCTTGGTGCATGTCAGAACTTCCTTCGGTGGGTCCTTATATGTTGACATGCTCGAATTGGTTGGTCTGTGTGGTGATGACTGGATCTGTCGTGGGTCCATTGTCAGAGGGGTCCCAGTCTAAAAGGATCTAGTAGCTGGCGTAAAGGTGTAAGGAATATTCTAGGGCTATGAGTTCATATGCCCGCCATTAGATCAGTATCTCAAGTAGTGGGTCCGATGTTAGACAAATGCAACATGTATCCGCAATGGTGCAGTTTGATTGGTTGTTTGATGTACAATGTGGCCGATGTCAGTGGGCCCATGGGGTTAGGGCTTTCTAAAAGGGTAAAACACGATCAGATCTCGTGGCTGTCATTATACCAGAGGCTCAAAGTGCTCGATCATTATGATGGTGGTATAGCAATAGCCATCTGATGGTGTTCTCAGGGACGTGGGTCCAATGACTTGTCAGAGATGCTGATTTGCTCATTTTCTATTGGTTGCTAACTACCATGGTGGTGGTTGACTTATCAGAAGGGGTTTCGGGACCATTTCAAGATTGATCTAGCCATCTGTGTGCTGGGAGGGTTTTTTCATCAACGATTATGTTTTAAAGTTTGCCGCTAGCCATTATATTTCAAAATTTGAATGCTTTCTATTGGTTTTGCTAGGGTTTTGCATTCTTTCAGCCATACATGATGTCGGTTAGCTTGGGAGTTTTATTCTTAGGATGGTTGTGGTTGAGAAGGTGATGGAGGTGTGCCATGTTCCCGTGCCAAGAAGTGATGAAAAGAGTTGGTGCCACCTTTGCAAGCAGTACCTCTTCCAGGGAAATAAGATCAGATTTGAAGCCTTCATGGCTTAGTGGAGTTACAGGTGGGTAGATAGGTCGAGGTTTTTGTGTTTGTAGGTGGGCTCAGTCCAAGATCAACACACAAAGAGAAAGATCTGATCTGTTGGCCAGTGTTCTTAGAGATTTTCATGATGAGACTCAGTGTACCTTTAGGGTTTGATATTATTGTAAATTTTTAACCCTAGTTAGGTTAATTTTAACTCCTGCCTGGGTGCAAAGGAGTATGTATATATTGTATTTTTGGAGCCTTAGTGCTCAAGAGTTGGACAATTTGTAGAAGAAAATTTACCTTTTCTTAAAGGCCATCTGTGGTATCATTTCTACCCTCTAGCTCATATAGTTGTATTTCTCCCATTGATGATCCAAATATTGCAGAGGTATTTTGTGACAATCCTTCATGTCCCTATGCTTCCTTGTTTAGATTATCTCTTATTGGATAAAAGTATGTGCATGTTTTCAATGTTATTTTAGGGTTCCTGATCCCTCTTGCTTTCTACAATTTTGTGTGTTATCGTGTTTGATTTGATTTAGATGTTCTTGTGGGTATACTTTAGCCCCTTAATAGGCTTGTCTCAATCCTACACTGAGTTGTAGAAGTGAATGTCTATTTGCAGGTCATAAGTTGTGTCTTATTCTCAAGCCCTCTTATGAAATACTTATGCAAGCCTATTCAGTAAGTTGTGACCTACTAGACTTGAGCTTTTCATTGATTTCATTCCTACATACTGAGATCCAAACCCTAGTTTCAGTGCATCACCTAGTAGGTAGTTTTCTTTCAAGTCATTTCCCTTACAAGCATCCCTTCTATCCCTTTCCCTCCAAAAGTTTTACTTTCATGTCTAGAAGCAAATTAGGGTGATTATCCAAGAGGAACCAGCCTAGAACCTGGAGGTTTCATCTCAGTTAGCAAAGGTCCCACAACCTGGAGATGATTCCCATATTATACTAGGTTATCAAGACTATGAGAGCTTGAGACAAGGGTGAAAACTTAGTGTGTGTTTCCAATATGTTTGGATGCAGGGCAGACTAGGATAATGAAGGATCACTCATTGATTGCATGATAACCTAGTTTTGAAGGGTCACTGGTTGAGCGGATAATCAAGGTCTGGATGTTGATAGTGTTCATTGAGGGAAGGTGGATTGTAAAAGACTTTTTATCATTGTATTGTGTATTTTCAATATGTTTGGATGCAGGGAAGAATATGAGAATGAAGGATCACTCACTGATTTCATGATAACCTAGTTTTGAAGGGTCACTGGTTGAGGGGACAGTCAAGGTCTGGATGTTGATAGTGTTCCTTGAGTGAAGGGGGATTGTGAAAGACTTTTTATCATTGTATTGTGTATTTATAATATGTTTGGATGTAGGGAAGACCAGGAGAATGAAGGATCACTCACTGATTGCATGATAACCCAGTTTTGAAGGGTCACTAGTTGAGGGGAGAGTCAAGGTCCAGATGTTGATAGTGTTCCTTGAGGGAAGGGGGATTGTGAAAGACTTTTTATCATTTTATTGTGTATTTCCAATATGTTTGGATGCAAGGAAGACTAGGAGAATGAAGGATCACTCACTAATTGCATGATAACCCAGTTTTGAAGGGTCACTAGTTGAGGGGACAATCAAGGTCTGGATGTTGATAGTGTTCATTGAGGGAAGGGGGATTTTAAAAGAATTGTTATCATTGTATTGTGTATTTTCAATATTTTTGGATGTAGCATAGAACAGGACAATGAAGGATCACTCACTGATTGCATGATAACCCAATTTTGAAGGGTCACTGGTTGAGGGGATAGTCAAGGTCTGGATGTCGATAGTGTTCCTTGAGGGAATGGGGATTGTGAAAGACTTTTTATCATTTTATTGTGTATTTCCAATATGTTTGTATGTAGGGAATACCATGAGAATGAAGGATCGCTCACTGATTGCATGATAACTTGGTTTTGAAGGGTCACTGGTTGAGGGGATAGTCAAGGTCTGGATGTTGATAGTGTTCCTTGAGGGAAGGGGTATTGTGAAAGACTTTTTATCATTGTATTGTGTATGTCCAATATGTTTGGATGTAGGATAGACCAGGTGAATGAAGGATCACTCACTGATTGCATGATAACCCAGTTTTGAAGGGTCACTGGTTGAGGGGGCAGTCAAGGTCTAGATGTTGATAGTGTTCCTTGAGGGAAGGGGGATTTTGAAAGGCTTGTTATCATTGTATTGTGTATTTTGAATATGTTTGGATGTAGGGCAGACTAGGAGAATTAAGGATCACTCACTGATTGCATGATAACCTAGTTTTGAAGGGTCACTAGTTGAGGGGATAGTCAAGGTCCAGATGACTGGGCCATTCAAGGACCCTATTTATTTGTGTTAATTTCTATTCAAATTGGAAGCATGGATTTCTTGTGAATTATCAGCTACTATGTATCCTGCAACCGCATCTGTAAATCTACATATACCTTTCTAGGGTTGTAAGCCACTTAGGGATCAAAATAGAGAAACTAACTCAAAATCATTCTTTGTCCTATTTCCTTTTAACAAAGTCTCAACTATCAATGATATAACAATAAATTTAATTCCCTAAGCTATCATTACAAATGGCACCTAGCTAGAAGCTCATGGGCTGTCCATTTGATAACCACAGTCAACATTTCAAAAAAATGGATATCCTTGAGCACAAGCACCAATAACATCAAATAATGGAGTTAAAGCACTAAATAAAAATCATTCTTTGTCCTATTTCCTTTTAACAAAGTCTCAACTATCAATGATACAATACATTTGATACCCTAAGCTATCAATACAAATGACACCTAGCTAGAAGCTCACGGGCTGTAAATTTGATAACCACAGTCAACATTTCAAAAAAATGGATATCCTTGAGCACAAGCACCAATAACATCAAATAATGAAGTTAAAGCATGGGCTAGGGCACGACACCAGTAACATCAAATAATAGAGATAAAGCACCTGCTAGGGCATGACACCAGTAGAATGCAGTCATTTCAGAGAGCATTCATGATCAAATAAAATTAAATGCATATGAAATTTGTGGTCGAATATGATGCTAGAGGCTCGAAAGATGAAGCAATCACATACCTTCTCTCATGCCCAGCTCATTTTCTCTCATTCCTTTTCTATTCCAATCGTAATAAAAATGATTTGGCACTTCACTTTTTTTTTTTATGTATACCTGAAACTGTCAGAATTCCAGTGGTCAATTTAAAACTCATCGGAATACCGACATCATCGGGGCCTATTTTTTTTTAAAATAACAAATTCATTAAAAAAAATTTACCCGTTGAAAGTGTCTATCAAAATTTGGCCCCAAATGTAGTAGTGATTGAAGAAGTGGTAAGTAAAATCTTGAAAATTTTGTCTTCTAAATATTCTATTAGAGTGTCTACAATTTAGGAATTGAGATAAATACTGAATAATACTATTACTCTTGAAGCCCTAATTGGAAAGTTGATTGCATTTGAGATAAGTAACTTTGATATTAGTCTACCAACTATTGAGACAACCTTCAAGTCATTAATGAGCATTGGAACATCAAGGAAAGAAAGATAAGTTCATAGTAGCTCACATGGAAATGACTATGGAAACATTCTAACTGAAGAAAAAGAACAAGAAGAATTTGAAGCACTGCTGGCTAATCGACTACTTAGAGGCAAAGGAAAGTACAAAGGTAAATTACCATAAAAAATTTTCAATTGTAATAATACTAGACATATTGCATGTATATGTCCTAGCAATGACATAAATGATAAGAATGATAAAAGAGACAACCAATACTAAAGATTCAGAGATTTAAAGAAAAAAGGAAAGAAGTCTTGCTACCTAGCTGAGGAAGGTATAACTAATGATGAATCTGAGGATACCGACAAGGAATATGAAGTTGTTTTTGTTGCAATAAAGGAAGAATCAAATGAAGAAAAGGTTGAAGATGAAAAATAACTTGTATCTCATGTAAGTAAATCAGACCCTTGGATTATTGATAGTGGTTGTTCACATCACATGAATAGTGATATTGATAAGTTTGAAGACCTAGAAGAATATGATGGAGGATTTGTCAGATTTGGTAAGGATGCTCCATACCCTATGAAAGGAAAGGGATATATTGTAATGAATGAGAAAATGAAATGTAATGATTCATATTGGGTTATAGGACTGAACTATAATCTTTTAAGTGTTGCACAATTGAATAATACTGGCTACCAACTAGAATTTCAGAATAGAAAAGTTAAGATCTATGGTACTAATGGAGATCTAATTGGAATTGGAGGAAAATCAAGCGGTAATCTATTTATCTTGATAATGATGCAAAAATTTGTTTATTTTCTAAAACTGAAGATGTGTGGTTATTTCATAAGAGACTATGTCATGTAAATTTTGATAAAATGATCAAAGTAAATAAGAAGAATAGAGTAAGAGGTCTACCGAGATTAACAAAACCTGATAAAGCTATGTGTAAAGAATGTCAAGTTGGTAAGATGACCAGTTTAAGTTTTCTAAGAAAATCTTATTCTATTAATGGTATTTTGGAATTGGTTCAAACTTACCTTTTTGGTCCTATGAAAGTTCAATGATATTATGGACATTGGTAGTATATTGTTTTTGTGGATGATTATTCAATAATGATGTCAGTCATGTTTGTAAAACAAAAATCTAATGCATTTAAAATTTTTAAGTGGTATAAGGCTAGAGTTGAAAAAGAAATAGGTAAATAGTTGAAGTGTCTACGATTTGATAGAGGAGGTAAATTCATCTCTAATGAATTTATTGTCTTTTATAATGAGCATGGCATTAAAAGGAAAGTGTCTGCACTGAGGACTCCACAACAAAAAGGGATAGCTGAGAGAAGAAACAGATCTATTGTTGACTGTGCTAGGACTTTTTTGATTGATAAGAAGATTGCACAAACATTTTGGAGAGAATCTATAAGCATTGTAGTTTACACTCTCAACCGAATATAGTTGAAGAAAGGTACAAACAAAATACCTTATGAATTATGGTTTGGCATAATGCCAAATGTAAGTTATTTCAAAATATTTGGAAGTGTTATATATTGAAAGATTCTAGAAATGAAAATTTTTATTCTAAAGGCGATGAAGGAATATTTCTTGGTTATTATTCAAAGAGTAAAGCATATAAATGTTTGATCAAGGATTCTAATAAAATAGTTGAGAGTTAAAATGTAAGAGTTGATGAATTTTCTAAAAGGAATGAAGATGATAGAAAAAAGGAACTTGAGGACTATGACATATTTGTTTATATACAAGATGGTAATTTAATTGACAAAACCAAGAAAAAAAAAGAAGCAGCTGATAATCAAAATGAGCTTCTATTGAGAGATGAGAATAATGAAGATCAAGATACTAAAAATGTATTAGCAAAATATGTGAGAAGACATCACTCACCAAGAAGAATTATTGGAGACAAGAATGTAGGAGTATTGACAAGAAGTAAGTTAAGAGATAATAATTGTTTGATTTATGAATTTGAGCCTAGATTGGTAAAAGATGGACTAGAAAATGAAGATTGGATGAAAGCTATAAAGGAAGAGATAGACCAGATTGAAAAGAATAATAAATGGTCACTTGTACCAAGACCTAAGGCTAAGAATGTGATAGGAGCTAAATGGATTTTAAAAACTAAAGTCAATGTATCATTAGAAAATGGAAGCACTTCCATTTAAGACTAGTTTATCCCTCTGAGTAGGTTGTTTGGGGTCATGTCAAATGCCTCAGGTAGGTCCCTGGCATGAATCTAACTTTTCTCCTCATTCTGCCCCTTTTTCCACTCTCTTTCTGCACTTTTCTGGCATTCTCAACTGAGATCCTGAGATCCTTGACATCAGGGTCAAGGTCAACCTTTTAGGTCAAGGTTGACCTCGACCTTGATCTAGGTCAAAGTTGACCTTGATCTTGACCCAAGGTCCAAATTTCAAGATTCCATGATTTCTGAATGCCGAGTTTCAGAAAGTTTTGTTTTCCTGCTTCTTGGTCGACTGTTTCAGATTTCGGAATGGTAAACTCTTAAATTATATTTAATCTAGGTCCATTTCTAGGGTTTAAGGCTTAATTGGAATTTAATTCTCCTATGTCAGCCTCTCTAGAATTTTGTGCCCTAGACTAGTATAAAAGGAAGTCTTCCTTTCTCATTTCATCCTTCTCTCTTTTGTAATCAAGCACTCCATCTTTCAAGCAAGTACTCTCAATCAAGGAAGCATTCAAGTCATCATCTACATTCAAGCATTCAACCTCTCCATTGAAGATCAAGGATTCAAACATTCAATCCTTTGGGGAAATTTGGTTCAAGCATTCAAGATTCATCATTCAAACCCTAGATCTATCCATTATGGTGGTGTGATCTTCCTTCAAGATCCTTTTTTCATCTTCAAGATCTATTCATTTTCCCTTCAAGGTGGATTCCATGCATACAATCATGGAGGTTTTGATTTACATTTGTTAGTGTTGAGTCCAAGCTTTCATATTGACATACTTGATTGCATTTGAAATACAATTGCATATCTATTTAGTATCATAGCTTCATTGTTAGATCTACTTCTACTACTTGCTAGCATTCTCTATTTCAATTCTACTTTAAAGGTTGATTCCAAACCAGGGTTTGCCCAAGGCAAACCCCTTATCCAAACAAAAAAACCCTCTTTTTCTTGCAGGTACAGGTGTAGGACAACAAATTATAGTTCAGATTTGAGTACCCTTTTTGGTGAACTTCTGGGATCGGGGAAGAGAAATTATGTCAGAATAGTGCAGGTCAAGGATGACTTTTTGGGGCAAGATTGTACCCTAGGGTAAGATCTTACCCCTGTTCTAGGTCAAGGATGACCTCTCTCAAAAAGATAGAAGGTTTTTGGGTTTTCTCTATTTCTGCATTTCATGGCTAGATCCGGTTGTAGAATTTCCCAAAACTGAACACAGACACCAGAAAATAGTGATTTCCAAATCTGCTCCTTTTCAAGATAAGTATTTATGTTTTATTATTTTTGCATGTCCACAACATTTTCCACCCTCTATCATCACATTTTTCTTCACACATTCATTTATATTTATATTTTTATATATTATATTTTAGTGAGCCCACGATAGACAACTCTTTCTTTTTGGTGTTAGATACTTTTCTTTCTTTCCTTAAGGTTAGATTTATTTTATGCCCTCTCATTTTAAGTTCAAAAAAAAAAAATCCATATATTTTACAAAATACAAAAATATTTCTTACATTTCATTTACTATGAAGATTTTTAAGATGCTTTGGTGCATGATTATTTTCTTTATTATCCTCCTCTTAGCATCTCTTTATCATACTTATGATGTTTATGAGAGTATCATTCACTTCATTATCTTGGTTACCCTTCATCTTTCACTTGCCTATGCTTTTGTGAGATTGACAAATACAAGTCTTCCTACTTTCAAACCTTTCATTAGAGAGTTATGTGGCAGACTTATTACTCTTTTGGATTATGTGAAGAATTTGGTAGATGATACACCATCTCCTAATCTTCCTAATCCTAATCCTATCATCCCTAATATAGTTTCTAATCTTCCTAATCTTAATCCAATTCCTAATATGCCTAATTCTCCATCTTCTATTCCTAGTTCTTCCCATACTTATGAGAAGGTACAAACTATGGTTCATGATGAAGATGTGCAAGAATTCATGGATTTACCTTCCCCTTCATATCTTATCCAAGATGATATTAAAGGGAAGAGAAAAGAAACTTCTTTTAAACCTATTATTCCACCTTATACAACCTTTACTCATGAACATGATAAAAAATCACCTCCTGCAGATGCTTTACATGATCTGTACACTACAGGATACAATATGATGACTAAACAAGGTTATAAAGGTTTAGGGCTTGGTGTTAATGAGAATGGTATTAAATATCTAGTTCATATACCCCCTAAACATGATATGCATGGTGTTGTTTGTTCACAATCTCACTTCAAGATGGTTGATTTTGATCGTTGTCCTCCTCTTCATGTTCTTCTCCCTACACCTACCTTAGATAACCCTGATATTTTTCAAGAGGTGGCTAAGAAGGTATATGTTCAATTAATGAATTCCAAGAAAGAAATATTTAGACCTATGCCGAAAGATGCTTTATCCAAGCACAAATGTCCTTTTCATTATAGTAATACACATTTACTTGTTGATTGTGTGCATTTCAAGTTATATGTTAGAGAAAGAGCTGCTTTAGGAATTATATCTCATTCTCATGCAATTTTACAATTCCTTCATAATTTTGATATAGGGGATACCCCTCATTCTGATATAGTATAGATCTTTTCTACTCTTGTCTCTAGACTATGGGGCAACAAATGTATTTTCATCTAGTCCTCTAAGATCAATTAGGCTCTTAGTATATAGTTTTTCTTGAGCTTAATTGGTATTCTCTCTATCTTTCTTCTCTATGGTTTTTCATTATGTTTATAATCATCCATCGATATTATTCTATATTCAAGATATCTTTTCTAAAGACATTTTTGTTGCAAATGTATCCCTTTCCTTCATCCTTGGGGGGCAAGGTTCTTCCTTCTTTCTCTTTGTCTAGGGATCGACTTTCCTTAGCTTAGTAGCATTTGTTTATCTTGTAACATTATTTCAATATACTGACTAAGGTTTTGGCTATGGATATCCTTTTATGAGAGGTTGTTGTCCTAGGTCATCATCTCTTCTTTATTTTGCAAATTATGTTCTTTACAAATTCTTGCCCTTGCTTTAGGGTTAGAGTTTGGTTCCTTTGTTCAAAGATTCCTCTTCCTCTTGATTACATGGGGCTAGATGATTGAATCTTTGTTTCTCTTTGAAAGATGATATTTTATCTAAAACACTCCTCTATGGTGGGGGTCTTTTTGATAAGATCTCTTTCTTTGAGGATACTTTTCCATAAGTGACATATCCTTTTCACGATTATCTATGCTCTTGGATGTAAGGGTCAATACCCCTCACTGAGAATATAGTATATTGTTGTTAACATGATATCTCCTTACTTTGTGATGTAGGTATCCTCCTTCTCTTCCTTATTGTTAGAATAACTGAGAGGGGGGTGAATCAGTTATCCATAGTCCTAAATACAAAATGTAAAACTTCTAAACAAATTCAGCTTAATCTGCAGCTCAGTAAATAATAATACTAAACTATCTGTGCATTTTACTGATTACCAGTTAATTGTTCATAGTGATTACTGACCAAACTAGATATGCAATATGTAAATTATGACAACCAAACAATCACCACAATAAACATATAACACAAGAGATTTAACGTGGAAACCCTGTTAAGGGAAAAATCACCTAGGACTGGTAACCCAAAATATTTTTACTCTTCTGAAGTGATCTTGGTGAGGAGCCAACCCTGTTAAAGGTTAAAAAACACACTGTAAGGTGTGACCTTGTTAGAGGATTTAACACTAACAGTTATCGTCCATACAACATTCACTATGGGGTTGACAGGATAACAATGTAGATTCTATGAATGACATATAAGACTTTAAAGTCTACTTGGTTAAGAGATTTTATCTATTTACAATGGTTAAACTATAACAACAGGTGATCTAAATACAATACAACTTTATTTACAAATGTTTAGATCTATTCTTAAGCTCATAAAATCCTCTGATCAATATTTCTATTTAATTCATCAACATTCAGTAACTTACTATCCCTCTAGTAAAAGTTCTCTGACACTCGTTTAACTCTGTAGTTTGGTTCTCCTTTAACCAGTTTGATCAAGCATGCATGAAGCTTGTTCACGTGATATCTCTATAGTTATCTTCCTCTAGCATAAGTTTCATTGTGAAACCCTAGTCTCTTAAATAGACAAGTAAACCATTTTCTTTTCATCCATCAGATTTTTTCGCTTAATCTCCTTTCTTGATGTTTTCGCTTAAACCTTCCTCAACTAATGTGTCAGTAACATGTTTCAATTCTATCCTTTAGATCTTCTCCAAATTTTTCTAGTTGTTGATCTTATAATAGAGTTTATCTTTCCATCCTGATTACGAGGTACTTTCTAGCTCATCAATATTATCGCCTAAACTCATCATTTAGTTCTTTTTTTCATACTCTGTTAACAAAGGAATGTGTCGATGAACACAAGCTCAGTTTATACTATGCTCAATATGCACTACACTGCTTAGTGTATATTGGAATGCTTCATTAACTAACCATACTGCTTTGTAACATTTTGCTTCTATCTCCATAATAGATTAATGTAACATAATCAAGTCAACCATATGAAGTCATAGACTCATTAATAAGTTACCAAGAGTATTCCTTATCCTCATCTATCATATCCATCTTCCTCAATGTAGATATCTCATTTCTTCATCTTTCTCTTCTCTTCTACAGATGTGTTAGATATTTGCAACTACCATGATAAGTACTGTCAAAACTAGTTGACATCAATGACAACATAAAACTGATTCAATTATCTTACATAACAGTTCAGTGTTCAGTGATCTCTAATCACTTGTAGTTCTTCAATCATGTTCTCAATCAGTTATAGTTCATCAATCATGTCTAGTAGAAAGCCACGATAAGGAGGGGGGCATATATAGGGTCTCCCTTGTACTATAGTTTTCCATTTATATGCTAAATCCTTTGAAGGTAACACACATAAGTTGCTAAATCCTGAAAAGACATGCATTTTTTAATTTTCAATATGCTCAATCCTCTGAAGGTAATGCACATTAGTTTCTAAATCATGAAGAGACACATTTTTCAATTTGCAATATGCTAAAGCCTTTGAAGGTAACACACATAAGTTTCTAAATCCTGAAGAGACACACATTTTCAATTTAAAAATATGCTAAATATTTCGAACGTAATGCACATAAGTTGCTAAATCCTGAAGAGACACGCATTTTATATTCCATGGTGATACAAGAAGGTGGATCTATGGGTATTTCAAAATTCATCAGAAGATGCATTACAGTTGCAAGGCACAATTTTTGGATGAACTATCGGGTCTTGTTACTTGTTGGGCTCTCCCTCCTTGGTGATTCATGGTAAGGTGGGCATCTTACTCGACGAGGTAATCACTTTCTCTTTTCTTTCTTTTCACTTTCATGCTAGTAGGACTGGATCATGAAGCTATGTTATTTATAGTGTTTCTCTTTTATTTCTTATGTAATCACTTATGCTTTTATGATAGCTTTCCAAATATGATATTAGTATAGGAAGCATTTCTTAGCAAGGTTTCCTTTGCTAGTTGATTTGGGTTCATTTTTATACTAACCCTTCTTTTTGTCTTTGCTTTTGCACTCCCATGCGCGTATGTTGAGTTATAATCCTTATCCTAGGGGCTTGTGTCCTTAACTAAGTGATATTATATCTCGTTGTGAATCCACTTGGATGTTTCTTCTCCTTTACCAAGAGTTCGCATCAAATCCATACTCTTGCTAAAGTGGGGGCTAAATGTATCATTAGAAAATGGAATCACTTCCATTTATGATTGGTTTAGCCCTCCGAGTAGGTAGTTTGGGGTCATGTAAAATGCCTTAGGTAGGGCCCTAGCTTGAATCTGACTTTTCTCCTCATGCTGCCCCTTTTTCCACTCTCTTTCTACGCTTTTCTGGCATTCTAGACTAAGATCCTGAGATCCTTGACCTCAAGGTCAAGGTCAACCTTGACCCTGACCTAGGTCAAAGTTGACCTCAACCTTGACCTAGGTCAAATTTGACCTTGACCTTGACCCAAGGTCCAAATTTCAAGATTCCATGATTTCCAGATATCAGGTTTCAGAAAGTTTTGTTTTCCCGCTTCTGGGTCGGCTATTTCAGATTTCAAAAAGTAAACTCTTAAATTATATTTAATCCAGGTCCATTTCTAGGGGTTAAGGCTTAATTTGAATTTAATTCTCCTATGTTGGCCTCTCTAGAAGTTTGTGCCGTAGACTAGTATAAAAGGAAGCCTTCCTCTTTCATTTCATACATCTCTCTTTTGCAATCAAGCACTCCATCTTTTAAGAAAGCACTCTCAATCAAGGAATCATTCAAGTCATCATCTACATTCAAGCATTCAAGTTCTCCATTGAGGATCAATGATTCAATCATTCAAGCCTTTGGGGGAATTTGGTTCAAGCATTCAAGATTCATCGTTCAAACCCTAGATCTATCCATCATGGTGGTGTGATCTTCCTTCAAGATCCTTTGTTCATCTTCAAGATCTATTCATTTTCCCTTCAAGGTGGATTCCAAGCATACAATTATGGAGGTTTTTATTTAAATTTTTTAGTTTTGATTCCAAGCTTTCATATTAAGATACTTGATTACATTTCAAATACAATTGCATATCTATTTAGTATCATAGCTTCATTGTTAGATCTACTACTACTTACTAGCATTCTCTATTTCAATTCTACTTTAAAGGTTGATTCTAAACTAGGGTTTGGCCAAGGAAAACCCCTCATCCAAATTAAAAAAACCCTCTTTTTCTTGTAGGTACAGGTGCGGCACAGTGAATTGGAATTCAAATCTGAGTACCCTTTTCAACAAACTTCCAGGATCTGTGAACAAAAATTCTGTCAGAACAGTGGAAGTCAAGGATGAATTTTTGGGGTAAGATTGTACCCCAAGATCGATCTTACCCCTGTTCTAGGTCAAGGATGACCTCTCTCAAAAAGAGAGAAGGTTTTTGGTTTTTCTCTATTTCTGCATTTCCAGGCCAGATTTGGTTGCAGAATTTCCTGAAACTAAACACAGACACCAGAAAATAGTGATTTCTGAATCTGCTCCTTTTCAAGATAAGTATTTATGTTTTATTAGTTTTTCATGTCCACAACATTTTACACCCTCCATAATCACATTTTTCTTCACACATTCATTTACATATATATTTTTATATATTACACTCAGTAAGAAAGGAGATGTGATCAGAAACAAAGCTAGACTAGTTTGCAAAGGGTATGCACAAGAAGAAGGAATTGACTATGGTGAGACTTTTTCCCCTATTACTAGATTAGCAGGAGTAAGGATACTACTTTCTTATGTAGCTTACAAAGGATTTCAGGTTTATCAGATAAATGTGAAATCTACATTTGTAAAAGGAATACTTGAAGAAGTCGACATAGAACAACCTGATGGATTTGTTTACAAGGAAAATAAGAACATTTTCTACAAATTACATAAATCTTTATATGGACTGAAGTAGGCTCCCTAAGCATGGTATGAAATATTGCACTCTTATTTAGTTAAGACTGGATTTGAAAGGACAAGTGATAAAAATAATTTTTACTTGAAATGTGATAAATCTAATGAAATTCTAATTGCTGAGATATTTTTTGATGACATTATATTTGGTGGTAATGAGATAATCTCTAAGTCATTTTCTGAGGAAATGAGAAAGGAATTTGAGATATCTATGATAGGAGAAATCAAATTCTTCATTAGAATTAAAATACATCAAGTTAAAGATGGGATCTACATCACTCAATATAAGTATATCAAGGAGATCCTGAAAACATTCAATATGGAAGATTCAAAACTAGTTGGAATACCAATGGCTATTGGTTGTAAATTATCAAAACAAGATGATACTAAAGAGGTGAATGAAATACTTTACCAATCCATGATTGGTAAGTTAAAATATGTGGTCCATAGTAGACCTGACATTGCACATTAAGTTGGTATTGTTGCAAGGTATTTAGCAAACCCTAAGGAGACATATTTGTTTATAGTTAAAAGCATATTCATATATTTGAAAGGGACTAAAGGTTTCGGTCTATTATACACAAGGAAATGAAATTTTTATCTTAAATTTTATACTGATGTTGATTGGGCAGGAAATATTGATGATAGGAAAAGCACTAGTGGCAGAGTTTTCTTTTTAGTGGAAAGACTAGTGACATGGTTAAGCAGTTATTTGACAATTTAACCATGCCATAACTGCTTCTTCCAGAAGCATGTTCCTTTCAATCTCAAATTTTTGGGGTGATCAAAGATTAAAAAAAATTGGATTTGATCAAACGACATAACACTCATTCATCATTTTTCACCTGCATTTATGTCCTTTCCATCTCTGGAAGAATAGATTGGATTAGATCAAAAATCCAATCTGCCTAGCTCGCCAACTCGATTTCTTGTCATCAATTTACCCTTTTGAAAATACTTCATCAAAATTTAAAACTACAACCCCAATCGGTAAAAATAAATCATTTCACATCATAAAAAAAAATTTAAAATAGATTCATCGATCCAAACCCTCATAACATATCGTGCGGCTCAAAAAAAGTCAAAAGACCGATGACCTCCATATCACTCCTCATGGATGCAAAATCAACCAATCATAAAGTGACACCTCAACTTCACATGGTGCCAAGACCCCACCTTTTTTTCTTCTTTATCATATTGGACATGCGTCAGTCAAGCACAATTCCTTGACCAGTATCTCTCTTGCAAGTTTTGATTATGGTAATATGTATACCGTTTGATCAAAACTGATCTCTCCATACTTTACCCTCTTTTCAAACTGTGCTATGTGATTTCATCCTGAACACACATCACCAAAGTGCGATGCCTTGATAAATATTCAGTGAGAAACTCTTGATCATGGGATTGCGCCAACTGTTGGATTAAAAATGATCTACTCATACTTAACCTTCTTCTATATTGGTCCTACAATCTCAGGGTGAACACTTGTCAATCAGGCGTGATCCCGTGATGGATAAAAGGTATGGAGCTTTGGATAGCAACATTGTTCTTTCCATTGGATCAAACTCAATCTGACTGATATCTATCTCTTTATTTGTCCCTACCAAGTCCTAGCACCAGCTATGTGTTACTCATGCGTGATGCCTTGAAGGGTAAACTCTTCGCATCTTGTTATCATGGGATCATGCCAAATGTTGGATTGAAATAGATCTAATTTTATTTTAATACATCATGGGAAACTTTTGACTTAGGAAAAATTAATTCATGAGTCCCGCTAGGTTTCATTTAACTTAAAAGGATTTGGCCCCTTTCAATGACAACTTAAGACACATGATTTGAAACCAACTTAAGCGACTTAAAAAACTAACAAAGAAATAGATCATATGTAGGGTTTTGGACTTATGAAAAACTATTTTGAAACCCTACCAAGATAATAAACCCTATTTTGTCCACCTAAGGCAAGAAATGACAACTTTCTTCAAATTGTGCACTAGGACAAGAAAATTGACCACCAGTGACTCTGTCTAGGGATGTATGCCTCTCACAGGCATAGAAAGATCTTAGAAATTTTGGGAGAGAAGACAACAAACTTGACAATAGTACCACATAAACCACCAAAAAAATAACCAAACCTAAAAGCAAGACAAATAGGAAGGGAAATAGACAAACAAACTAAGGGAAATATATACAAACTTTACAAACCTAGCTAATGCTCATGGAAAAGAAAGTACCTTCACGAGAAGTACCTTTTCAGAAATTTTCCATGAACAAGAAATTCCTGAATGTTACCAAAAAGCTCTCTGATAAAATATGAATTTTCTCCCCATCTTTTATGAATTTTATAGGGGCCTAACTAGATAGGATCAAATTTACCATGTTTTCCTTTATCCTCCAACCTGGCATTCCAAAAAGGAACCAAATCATCAACATAAAATTTTCTCTCCGTAGTTCTTTTGTCATACAAGTTCTTAACTTGTATCTGTAACTTGGTATTCCTTGATGCAAATTATCTCCTTGTTTCATCTAATTCTAGGATATCATTCATCCTTTCTTACATCTCATTTGTCACATCTTCATGATACAACTAAACAAATTTGCGCATTCCAATCAAGTTGTTCTGAGGAAATCTAGCCTGAATCCCATACACAAGATTAAATAGAGCACATCCAATTGATTTCTTCATAGTCACGCTATTAGCCCAAACTGTGAGAGGTATCTTAGCATCCCATGCTATCTTATTTGTATCAAGGATTCTTTTGACCATCTTCAGTAGATTCTTGTTTCTTGATTCAGCCTGCTCATTACCTTATGGATGGTAAGGGGATGAAGTGGACCTATTTATACCATACTTTTCACAAAATTCAATATATTCATTAGACTTGAAACACATTGCATTATCTATCACAATTCCCTCTAGACATCTAAATCTGATAATAATATTATTTAAAATGAAATCCATCACAACCCTACTAGTGGATTTCCTAGTAGGGACATCCTCTACCCAATTGGTAAAATAGTCAGCAACCACCAAAATTGAATAATGACCACCACTAGACTTTTTTTTAATTTCAACAATAAAATCAATGCCCCATTGCTGGAAAGGAGCTTGAACTTCAACATGTTTCAAAGGTAACTTACCTAAAAACTTTAACTTACCAGAAAATTTCTAGCATGCATGACATTTCTTGACAAACTCAACAACATCCTTAAATAATGAAGGCCACCAATAACCTTCTCTTATGACCTTTTGTGCTATTTTTTTAGCTAGGTAATGGCCTCCACAAATCACACTATGCATATCATTTAAAATTTTATTTTCTTAATTATTATCAACACACTTCAATAATATACCATTAGAAGTTGTCCACCATATCTTTTTTAGTGTTATTTCTTACTTGATGGCATGAAGTTTCAAGGTTCTTTTAGCATTTTTATTCAAACCAAGAGGGCACTTCATTTTTTGCAAATAATAAATGATGTCAACATACCAATCACAAAGATCCATATCAAAAGTATATGATCTATGCTCTTCCTCAACCTGATTTATCTCACTAGAATCTATATTTTCTTGGGTCATTAACTTTGCAAGCCCTTTACCTCTGACCAAATTGATAATCTAAACATCAATGTTGAACTCTTGGACTCTGTTAATCCATCTATATCTCCTATTTGAGACCTCTTTCTATGTGAAAATATATTTTACTGCAGCACTAGGAACATAAGTAACAACAATTTCTCCCATCAAGTAACATCTAAAATATTTTACTACTTTTACCAGTGCATAAGCCTATTTCTCATTTATTTCATACTTTAACTCAACAACCTGAAGTGACTTGCTAAAGAATGCAATTGGCTACTCAAATACCTATGATTTTTTTTGTTGTAATACTCTAGCCACTGTATGAAAGGATGAAAAAGAAAATATATGCATGGGATTATCATAATTTGGTGCCTTAAGCACATGAGAATCCTTAATTTATTGTTTTATACTTTGGAAAGCCACTAATGGGTCCCCATCCCAATTAACCTCAGTTCCTTTCTTTAACATATTTGAAATAGGTCTTCTAATTTGTACAAAATTAGTGACAAACCTTCTTAGGAAAAGTTTTTGTCCAAAGAAAGATTGAATACCTTTCACATTTTTAGGCTACTAGATTTTATCAATGGTAGCCACTCTCTCAGGGTCAATTCTAACACCTTCTTTGGAAACTAGGTGACCCAATAATTTACCTTCAGTCATACCGAAGAAGAACTTTCTTGGGTTCAGAGATACACCATATTCCAAAGCCCTTGTAAATATCTTTTCCAAATGCAAGAAATGATCTTCTTCTTTCTTAGAATATGTTGTCAAGTAATCCTGATAAACCGTAAAGAATTTATTAATGAATTCACCAAAATCAGCATCTATGGCCCTCTGAAAATTTTCTCCTACATTAGTAAGAACAAAAGACATTCTTACATACACATAAGTTCCCCACAGTGTAGTAAATATAGTCTTAAATAGCTCTGATTCTTGAGCTGCAACTTGGTTATATCTAGAAAAATCATCCCTCGTGGACATCAGTTCAGAACTAGTCACCCTTTGTAACATAGCCTCCATATTAGAAAACAATAATTGTCTTTGAGGGAAGACAAGTTGAGATTATTGAAATCAACATATAACCCGATGTCACTATTCTTCTTTTTCACATGGACTAGATTGGAAACCCATGATGAATGCCTAATGGGCTTGATAATACCAGTATCTCTGAGTTTCATCAATTCCTCCTACATTTTGGGTACAAGAGTTGGGTTAATCAGCCTTTTCTTTTTCCTAAAAGGTTTTTCATTATCTTTAAGAGGGATAACATGTAGAAATAAATCCTCCCTATAAGCCTTTAGATCATCATATGACCCAAAAAAACATGTTTATACTTTCTCAATAACTCAATCAGGGTTTTCGTTACATGAGGTGACGTTCTCTTACCAATATAAACCTTTTTAGGGGCTTCATTTGTACCCAAATTTATTTCATCAATTTCATTAGGATTTTTATCTTTTGTTTCTATTCTAGCTCTGTCGTGGTTGTCAAAAATATTTTCCAAAACAACTAGCCCCTTTGGAACTTTACTTGTATTCAACTGAGTTATTTCACTTCCAAGCATGGTGTCCTTTTCATCAATATTTAAAAAAAGGTACTACAATAATTCTTGTCCATTAAAATTGTCTTCACAATCCATGAATTTAAGAATATCCATATCATCTTTTAAAAATTGCCAGTTTTCAACATTATCAGGCACAGATGGCATTGCCTACACTTCAATCTTGGATATTCCAACAAATGTACCATATAGCTTAATTAAAACATTGGATAACAAATATTCCATCTTATTATTACTCCTATCCATCCATAAAATACCAAAAGCATCAAATTCATCTATCAAACCCCAAACAACATTCATGTATTATTTCAATCTCTTATTCTTAAATGCATAGGAAAACCTTGCTGCTAGGATACAACCAACTTAGAATCAAAGATAACATGTAGGCATTTAATTTCATGTCTTGCTACTAACTTCAAAATAAGAAAAAAAGCCTCATATTCTACAATATTGTTTGTATAGGTAAAGTTCAATGTGAAGGAAAACTTGTATGTATTTCCTTCAGGTGATATTTGTAAGGCACCTTCTCCTAAACCTTCTTTTGAACTAGCACCATCAAAGTACATAGTCCATAAGTCCATATCAAAAAACTTCTTTATTTCAACTTCTATAAGGGAAAGTTCAGTTCCCTTCTCTATAAAAACAACTTCATCTCTAAAGGCATTTACATTAGTATCAATGAAAAAAGTTGTGTCATTATCCACATTCATCTCTATCATCTGTGGAACACTAAGCTCTTTTTCCACCTTTACAAACTAGTCATCGATGTGGAAAGTAGAAAAAGATAAATCACATTATAAAATCTCACCCATAGCTTCACTCCATTTTCTAGAGAGTAACATTCCATAAAGGGGTGGGATATCAACAACTAACATACTCATAGTTAGGTCCTTTTCAGGGTATGTTGAAAGTTTTTAAGGCAAGGATTTAATAGTTCCAATGATAGGAACTTCTCTTCAATCTAGTCCAAGAATTTTACATTGAGTAGCCTCATAGATTTTCACTAATTGATGAAGGACATATGGTTTGTAAATTGCAAAAAGTATTGTATTGATTGAAGAAAGCTCTTATAGCCTTGCATCTGAGATTGGACAAATACTTCAAAAATATTAGATTTAGTAAAGATATTGCTGATAGTAACTTATATTTCAAAATAGATGATGATAAGATCTTGATTGTTGAAGTCTTTGTTGATGATGTTGGTTCTTTTCCTTGCAGGACCAAACTTGAAAAAATGGTTGGGCTTGAAACATAGGTTAGGCACTCAAGCTTGACAAGGAAAACAAATCAATTGATGAGGATAAAGAGAAATCCTCCTTCTTTGACCTCCACATTCACTCAGGTGGGTATTGCCTTATCTGCACACTCAAGACACCTCATGACAAAACCAAAGGCCTGCAAATAGATTAATGTGGAATAGCAATCAATCTCCTATAGGTATCCTGTACCCCAATGATAGAAAGTCTCATGCAATAGCCCTACTTGCATGGAATGAGACTGAAAGCTAGAGACCTATCCTAACAACAAGAAAGGGAAAGGGTGGAGCTAAAGGGAAAAGATTTTAAAATGACTGAAAGGTCCCCTGAGATGCCCTAAATCTCTGATAGACCAGTGCCTTATCCAATGGGCCACAGAGTCAAATACCCTACTGCAAGAGACAGTTATGAAACAAGAACACAATATGCTCAATGTGTTGATGCCTGACATCAATCACACACCATGACCAAACCTCAACTTAGTACCCACTTGTGCATTCAAATATGTTATTATCCATCAAAGGATTTTGACCCTCCCCTTAGAAGAGACCTATGAACAGATAATACATTGACCAGCATCCACTGGAAGACAAGCATGAAATATCCTTGATATTTCAGCTCATACATACAAGAATACTAACCCTGAACCAGTTATCTCTGTGAAGACAACTCCACTTGCAAACACTTAGGCAATGCAAATAGACAAATCAAACACCCTTGATGTATGATTAATGCATTTAGAATTGAAATGGAGATAGCTTAGTGACAGTAAGAATAAATTGAGTCCTCATACATAAGACAAATCTGTTGCAGCATGCATTGTATTCTCTGAACCAACAATGGAAATAGAACACCCTATATGTAGAGAGAAGGAGAAAATCTATAGGAAAAAGAACCTTCACTGGAACCAATTCCCCTCAAAAATTTTGTAGAAGAAGGAACCCTTACAAAATCGAACAACCTGCCATTTATACCACTAGCTGCCTTGGAATTCTCTAGGAGAATGCAACAAGCTTAGGGATAGCTAGGGCTAGGGTTTCAACTACCCAACCAACCAAAAGAATACACAGAATTTATTACAAGGGTAGGAAACCAAGCAATCTCAGAGAAATAGATCGAAGAAGATCTCCAATTATGATAATTCTCAGAACAGAGCATAGAAGATCACAGGTCTATCAAGAGAGAAAATCAAATCAACCACCCTGCAATCGTGCCTTGAGCCATTCCATGTCAATCCTTACATGGTACAGATCCCTGCAAACACTCATGGCACCCTAGACCACACTAGAATGGCAGAGAAGTTCAATTTCACCAACTCTGGCCCCCTCTGTCATCAATTTTAGTCCTTACTGGTCACTGGAAATGTCTCTGAGATTCAAATTTGAACTCCAACGGCTACTTCTTGGCACCAGCGATGAATCAGTGGTCCACATTTAAACTGAGACCAGCTTTAAAACATAGTCGTCCGATCAATTCTCCTTCGCGGCTTAATGATCTTCCTCTAAAAGTGGCCCCACTAGACTTAGCGAACTAGCGACAAAGGACCCTCGCCAATTTGCTAAACATTTTGCACTATCGCTAAACAACTTAGCGACTTCTCGACCATCATTCACACAATCGCCAGACAAACTAGCGAATCTCCAAATCTTCTCATGAATGCATGACAAGACTACATCTTATCGGCACCGCCACCCTTTTTATCCGAACCGCCAGACACTAGACTCCAACTGGGCCCACCCGAAGCCACATGTCACCAAACCATTTGCTGATCCACGTCTAATCACTGGCACAGGACCCACCTTTCATAAGCCTTTGAAAATGAACGGATGGCGTAAGATCTCATGGCTCTGACAAATCGCATGAGAACTTACACCAACCATTAGATCTATCCTCGTCACAGACCCTTTTGACAACGGCCCCACTTCTGAGCACATCCACGTTGACCAATAGAATCACAGCAACTAAGAACCACATGGTAGACGGTCCCACTCGCACAACAGGCAACCTGGAAAAATGGAATAAAATTCGATGGATGGCGCATGATCTCAAAGGTTTCGAATATTCCTTGAGATCATATGCCAATCGTTAGATTAAAAGCTTTCAACACGGGCACCTCTGACAAGCCAAGTCATCACCACACAGACGAATGAAAACACACCAACTTAGATCACCGTAACTGCCACTGAACAGCAACCAGCACCATATTGCCATGGACACGTGGCAAGCGGTCGCATGATCGCATAGCCAAAAACTGGGCTATGCGATCATGCGACAACTAATAACAGGCTGCCACATCATCACCTCCGGGACCACTGCCCAAGAAGCCTTACCCTTTCAGAGGATCAGACGGTTGTCGCGAAAGCACAAAAAATAAACCTTGTGCATCTTCACCATGCGAACTTGCGGCAACCATCGATCCTATCCGAACTTTAACCATGCTGGAAGCATGAGAAGAGACAAACCGCCAAGCACTTAGTGACTACGTGACTAACCGTTCGCAAGTTCATGAGATGTTAGCGGATAACCACTAATCTTTCAAAGATCACGCGACTAATAGTCACCGAGTCGCTAGATGTTAGATGTAACCGCCCGGAGACCTGGAGAATCAGTGACAAGAAACTTTGAAGGACTGGGCTCCACCATCCATCGCACCTGCGCACTAAAGAAAAGTAAAACACCAAGCAGTTGAACAGAAACTGGGACCTGCATGGCTAGGTGGCAAGCGGTCGCATGATCACATGTCTGAAAAGTCTGACATGCGGCCATGCTACAGCCAATCAGGAAGAGCCTAGACCCACCACCCACGTCAGACTTGCACAGTTGAGGGAATGCCAGCAAACAGGGAACTAGTGCGAGGTTGAAAACACACAATGTTTTTAGTGAAAGAGGATCGAAAACACACAAAGTTTCTGACATGTCAACAGATAAGTGCAAAAAGCTGGAAGACAAAGGGTCGAAAACATTATAGGTTATCTGTCAAAGATCGAAAATATCATGGATTTTTGAAAACACTATGGGTTTTCGACACTGTGGCAGATTTTGACAATATTTCCAGCAGACATTAAACTTTGAATAACTTCCCAAATTTTATGATTCAGCATGTGTAGATTGGACCAGAGCAAGGCGACAACATGAGGAACACAGGGCAGGGCACAAACCATGAAACATTTGCAGGGAGGAGGCCATTTTCAAAAGATTTTGCAATGACAGAAAAAAGGCCTAATAGTGGCTCTAGTTGGGGATGCATGCCTCCTACAGGAATGGCAAGAACTTAGAATCACTGGTAAAAGCAGACCATCCCACTGGACAAAAATGTAGACAACAAGGAACAAGTAGGGTAGGACCAAAAACCAACAGACCAGGGCAAAACAGGGCAGGGGAAAGCAACCTATATACAAGAATTTACAAGATGTATAACCCTAACTACTGTTCATGGAAAATAAAGTACTTCAAACGAAGTACTACTTCAAGAATTGTCCATGAACTGGCAACTCTTGAATACCACCATTAAAATCCTTGATGATGTAAGCATTTTGGCCCCATTTCTCATGAATCAGATATGGCCCTAACCAGATGGGATCAAATTTACCATGTTTCCCCTTATCCTCCAATCTAGCATTCCAAACTAACACCAAATCACCAAGCTCAAACCTTCTATCAATAGTCTTTTTATCATATAAATTCTTAACCTGCAACTGCAATTTGGCATTCCTTGCAACTGATTCTCTTCTAGTTTCATCCAACCTAATGAGGTCCTCAATTCTCAACTGCATCTCATCATCAATGTCATCATCATACAACTGCACAAACTTGTACATCTCCAACAAATTATTCTGAGGCATTCTAACATGAATTCCATACACTAGGTCAAATGGTGCACAACCAATTGCCCTCTTCACAGTTACCCTATCAGCCCATAGAGCTAATGGAAGATTTGAATTCCATGCCCTCTTATTCTTCTCCAGAATTCTCTTCAAGATTTTAATCAAGCCCTTATTAGTAGATTCTTCCTGACCATTTCCTTGCAGATGATAAGGTGAGGAATTAGAAATCTGAATTCCCAAACCTTTGCAAAAGTCCTTATATTCGGCAGATCTGAAGCACATAGCATTATCACTCACTATCCTCTCAGGGCACCCAAACCTTGTAATAATATTATTCATTAGGAAATCAATTACCACCCTGCTAGTTGCATTCCTTGTAGGTATAGCTTCTACCCACTTTGTAAAATAATCAGTGGCAACTAAGATCCACGAATGTCCTCCACTTGACTTGTTTGGTATCTCCCCTATGAAATCAATTCCCCATTGCTAGAAAGGAGCCTAAACTTCTATTGGTTTTAATGGTACATTACCTGAAAACTTAAGCTTACCAGAGAACCTTTGACAAGCATCATATCTCCTTACCAACTGTTCTGCATCCTTGAAGATTGTGGGCCACCAAAATCCTACTCTCAAGATCTTATGAGTAGTTGTTTTACCCATATAGTGTCCACCACAAACTCCCTCATGCATCTCCTTCAACAACACATTAGCTTGATCCTCATTTGAATCAGGTGGTGGGATCCCTGGTATTGTCACTAGCTTGCTTGCTTTGTCACCCACCATCTTCTGCTTTCCTTTCTCATTTATGATAATAGTAGGTCTGGTAATCCTATGCCCATCTTTATCTTTAGGCAAAGGAACATAGCTTTGCACTTGTCTAACCACAGGGCCCTCATTTTCAAATTCATGATCCTGCAGTAAGCATTCTTGCTCACTCCTCAAGGCATCAAGATCACCAAACACATCATGTTGCAGCATTTTAGGAGCAGAAGAAAGCATTTTGTTTCTCTCCTTCATTTCATTTATTTTTCTAATAAGAGACTGCCTCTCTATCAAAGCATTTACCTTTTCAGCCTCTCACTCCTCCTGTAATCTTTTATGTATGGCATCCTGCTCTGCCAACTGCAACCTCAGTGCATTCAAATCATCAGGATCTACCATAATGTCATCAGAACCAGATGACACATCCATATCAGGAAGATTTTGATATGGGAAGTGAACCTACCTATGTCTCATGGGTTCTCTTCTGAATTGATCTTCATCAAGATCCAAGTCAACCTCTAAACCCACATCTCTATTTTGTTCATCATGACTTGCAGGCAAAGGACCCTTGTCCTGAAATGCAGCCTTAGGGGTATCATAAAATCTCTCTTCAAAGTGACCACCTTCTGATCTAGAAATTCTATTTTGTGAACCATCCTCACTTGAGGATACATGTGGTCTTTTGGCTCTTGCATTTCTCTGTTCTCTCATGGGAGCACTGGCAGACTCACCATTCCTTCTAATCCAGCTCTTGTTTCCCTTTCTAGGTAATTGCTCCAGAGTGACCTCCAGATTCTTTCTAACATATGACCTAGTATTTCTCCTCTTATCCATGCTTCTTCAATATGTTGCACTGGTTCAAACCTTTGAGTTACCACCCATCTAGATGGGAAATCTTCAAAACAACAAGAAAACAAGAACACACTTATACTTTTCTCTTTAGATTCTCCCCAGTAGAATCACTGACTCTTAACAAATGCTTATCTTTTAGTTGTCCCCAGTAGAGTCACCATTTTGTTGGTTTGTTTTCCTTGTCAAGCTTGAGTGCCTAACTTGTGTTTCAAGCCCAACCATTTTTTCAAGTTTGGTCTTGCAAGGAAAAGAATCAATAGATGATATCATATTTGGTGGTGATGCTAAATTGAGTAGAGGTTTTACTAATAAAATGCAAAAATAATTTTATATGTGTATGATAGGTAAGATGAAATTCTTTCTTGGATAGCAAATTACATAGTCCAAGTATGTTAGAGAATTATTGAAAAAAATTGGTATGGAAGATTCAAGCTTGGTTGGAATTCCTATAATTACTAGTTGCAAATTGATTAAGGATGGTGAATATCTTTTTGCAAATCAAAAAATATTTAGATCAATGATGTATGAATTTCTATACTCGACTCGGACTAAACTAGATATAATTAATGTTCTTTGCATTGTGGAAAGATTTCAAAAAAATCAAAAGGAATCACATGTTGCTATTAAAAGAATATTCAAATACTTAAAGGGAACAATTGACTATGGATTATGATTTGGTAAGGACAATGATTTCATGCTTTGTGCATATATATATGATGATTGAGTAGGTAATTTGGATGATAGGAAAAGTACAAGTGGTGGTGCATTCTTTTTGGGTAAGAGAATAATCTCGTAGACTAGTAAGAAACAAGATTGTATTTCTTAATCCACTACTAAAGCTGAGTATGTTTCTATTGCTATCAATTGTACTCAAGTTATTTAGATGAAGAAAATACTAAAGGATTTAAGGATAAACATCGATGAACCTATTGTTGTATTCTTTGATAACTCAAGTGCTATAAATATTTCAAAGAACCCTATGAAACATACAAGGAAATAACATATTTATATTAAGTATCATTTATTGAGGGATAAAGTTAGTGAAAAGGAAGTAAGATTGGAGTATGTGTCTACTAACGAGCAGATGGATGACATATTTATGAAGCCCTTACTAAAGGATACATTAGAGTATCTCAGAGATAAGCTTCAGGTTATATCCCCTCTTAATAAGAGTTAATGATGCTAGGGATGACATCGGTCCAGAACATTATCATAATAACATTCATTGGATTGATGAGTTAGAGACTAATCATTAGGGGGAGTATTCTTATGGATCTTGTGCATTGACATTGCAAATTTCACACCATTATTTTGAGGTGAGTTCAGTTCTTTTGATGTCTTTGGCCCTTTTCCATTGATGTCAAAGAGGGAGAGAATGTGTGGAAAAAAGGATAATCAAGAAAGATTGTGTTGGGGAGAGATTTTGTTGAGAGTGTTGAGGATGGATATTCAAAGTGATCAGATGGATATATTGTCTCTTAATGTCTTTGTGCATTGATCAATTTTTCACTTCATATGTTTCCATTAATGCCAAAAGGGGAGATTGTTTTAAGATTGTTGAATAGACCTTGATTATATGTGTTGACATTAGTGTTGGTCATTGACGTCAACATACTATTGTTGTTACAGACAATGTATTCTATTTATTCAGTAAAGATGATTTCAATTATTCAGGTGATATGTTGAACATCTTTTGCTATAATTCTAGATGATGTTTCATATGTGTCTATAGTTTATTATAGTTAACTTACATAGATTTCCTTTTCATCTTGAGTGAGATATGACTAATTTATTAGTTGATTGTATTTTAGTGTTCCACTTGTTTAGGATATGTCATAGGTTGATTTTTTTATAGTTATGGATCGAATTGGTTGATTCAATTGGTGCAAAAGTGGTGGTAATTTTGGGACTTTTTTTTTTCTTGAACTAGTGTTTTTTATGATTTAGAGTTTGACAAGTCATCTTTTTAGTGTGACAGAGTTTGGTGGTCAATATTGTTGATGATCAGTACATAGATGATTTTGGATTTTGAGTTTGAGATGATGATAAGGTTCAAAAAGATATTCTTGTTTCTTGCTAGTATTCTTAGATTGTGTTATGAACATGTTGATGGTTCACATTGGTCATGGTGATTGGATTTGGCAATTTGCTAGCGTGTTGGCATTTCTTCATTTAGGTCATAGTCGACTTGGTGGAGTAACCTGTTGTGATTCATAGTGAGGATGTGGTGAAGTTGTTGCATATTTGAGGATGATGTTTTGGGTCCTATATCAGTCTTGGCTGACTTAATTTGGATTTCATTATAGTTTGATCATATTGTTCATATAATTTATTCTTATAGGTCTTAGCCGACCTTCTTGTTTCAAGTATATATTGTAATCTATATAAATAGGAAATCATTTGTGATTGTGAAGTGTGATGTTAGGATGGAAAATAAACTGGAAAGTATGTGTGAATGAGATAATGTATATATTCTATGAATGACATAGGAATTGTACTTCATTGGAATTGTATTGGAATTGTAGATGTTGCAAGTCAGTTTGGCTATATTAGATAGTTTGTCTACTTGTATGAATTATTATCAAACATTGATTGGTGAATCTGTGAATGCATGTGTATTCTTCTTTTGTTTTCATTTTATTTTAACCATGTATTACTTTTAGCATAGTACTATTATCTTTTGGGTTTGACTCCCACTGGGGTTTTTCCTTAATCAGATTTCCTCGAGAACAAGTATGGTGTTCTAAATTATGTGTTTTGGATCTTTCACTACTATTTTCTTTCAGATTATTAATTGGATTAAGTGTTATAAATTTTTAAGTGCAATAGAATTGATTCACCCATGCCCCCTCTAGGTTATGATTTTATTCTTTGGGCCTAACAATTTTGACATAGTAAGTCATCATGGTTTTCAATATGACATATTGACATGGCTCCTGATATGGCATATGGATCTCTTCATAGTGTATGGAGGTCTAGTTAAAACTAAAAAAATGGCAGCTTTCTTCTACATATTTGAATTATCTTTGGTTTTCTTTCTTCTTATTACAGATCTGGCTTTGGAAAATCTATAGCATGTTCTTGGAATATCTTTCTTCTTGATGGATCATGCTTTAAAATTTAGGTCTAAGTGCTATATTTATGAGTTGTTAAAATATCAGATTAAGGTTAATGTCTTATAATTAATTCTTATACCTTATTGAGATGGGTTCATGCTATATGGAACCTATCTATTTAATGATTATTAGTTATGCATTTGGGTCCATGGTTAAGATGCTTTTGACATTGATCCTATTTTTGTTTTATTATTGCCTTGGCCTACATTGAACTTATTTGTACAATATTTTGGTTTGGTCGGCCTTGTTGTAATCTTTAATGATCTATCATGTATATAAGGATTGTTTGTACTTTGGAAAAAAACTAAGTGTAAAGTGTGAAGGAAGTGAAGTGTGCAAACTAGTTCAAGAACTAGCATAATATATAGAGTTCAGTGATAGTGGTAGAGAAGAAAAGACAGTAATAGTTTTTTGCTGGTGTAGAAAGTGTTATGCAAATCAACTACATTATCAGCAAAATATATTTTCATCTACCTTGAAGAGTTGTAAGTACTTTAAGAAAGTGAGTGTTGAGTACTTGAATATTTTAACTATATCATACTAATTTATAAGTAAACCTCTATATGTAAGTCTGGATTAGTGAGCTCCTAGTTGTACTATAACATTCTAAGGCTTCTTCTTTATTAACATTCATTTTTGTATTGGTAGTGAGCCTCTAATTGGAATTTTGGAGTAGTGAGCTCCTCATATTTTTTAATCAAAGTATATAATTCTTTGAATTATCTTTTTGGGAAAGTGTGCACCATGGTTTTTCCTAGTTCAGGTTTTCCATGTATCAATCTTGGTGTTTGTGTGTTGTCAGTTCTATTTCTTATTTGTACACTGTTAACTGAAGTGGTCACCAAAGTTAGGTGTTGAAGATTTATTTTATGTTGATATATCCCTCCCCTCTTAGCATCCAAAGTGTGTTTATCAATCAAATGTTACTATAGATAAGATTATAGCCACTTTGAATCATGACTTACATTTAAGCTAGAATTAGATTGAAGAATTATGTTATTTCTATTAAGGAAAATATTCACCTGACAATAAATTCATTTGAGGAGGATCTTGGCTGCAAGAAGTTAACTAATTAAACTATAGCCTAAGGCTTGAAATCTAAATACCTAGGGACTTATTTTATTTCTTGATTAGAGCTATCACTAGCACAACTTGGAAAATGAGAAAACAATTGGGAAAATTAATTTTGATGCAAGAAGAAAATTAACATTATTGTAATAAAAGGTGTAGAAATGTAGAAAAAATATTAATACTTATATTCGGCAATAAAATATTACACCTATTGATTGAGTCATTGATTTAACCTTTAACCACCATTGCAATTTTATTTGTTACTTTTTATAACCTTTTATATGCTCAGTTACATATAGATTTTAATTCATGAAAAACTACTTGTTATAGCTCTATAGAGACAATATACCCTTTGGAAGAGTGCATACAAATTGTAAAGCCAAATATTGTATATCAAATTGGCCACATAAACAAGACTAAATGAATTCCATAAAATAGTCTTTTTAAGTTTTCCACTATACATGAGAGTAATGTAGATGGTATTGGTACTCTCAAATTCTTAAGGATACCATGATGAGAACTTTGTAAAGATATTTGAACTACATTTTGTGCACTTAGTTGAGATGCCATGTTTTAGCATTGAGTATTCAAGTACCTTGTAAATTTTAAAGCTTCATCAATTGAAAAGTATGTTCTCCCCTCATTTAATTCATCGCATGTGTTCATTTCCAGCCCCACACTTGCAAATTGAGTGGTTTTGTAAAGCTCATATTTTAGGAGGTTCACTAATCTGCATTTGTGCCCACTATGTAAAAAGGTTGAACATACCCACTTTGTGAGTTTGTATCTTAAGTTTCATCAGATACTGACTCAAGGATACATTCATTTCTTACTAAATAGCTTATCTTTCAAGTTTGGGTCCCCCACAATGATTTAGATATGTTTTACATATGCCAGTTGAAGGGGTTTTACATTAATTTGCACATTACAATTATTCATAAATTTCAAGTAGCCCACTTTGAGGTCTCACATTTTAGCACTTGTGATCGATGGGTGAAAAATGAATGTACCCCTGCATTATAGACATCACAAATATCCACCATGTGAAATTTTAGATCCTCATGAATCTGTTTGCCCAGTTTACCAAGGCCAGTCCATTTGCATTTTATTTAGATTCCTTAGTGGCCAAATTTCATGACCCGAGCAGAGATTTAACTTAGTCTATGAAATTTATATTTAAAATATGGAAAGGGTTTTAATATGACTGCATCGTGCAAGGTTATGCCCAATTTAAGCAATGATTTGTGCAGAGATATGCCATTGGGATATTTCCCACATCGGTGGCATGGCAGGCTAACTTATTTTTATATACAAGTGCACAAGTAGTGAAATGCCAAAAAGGCACCCAACCTTTTGGATGAGCATGCATGTGTGAACTTGGTGACTTGGTTTCTTTAAGGCTGACTTGGCAGTCGACAAGGAAATTTTGTAAGTCCATGCTGACTCAGGAGATGATGTAAATGCAATGACCAAGCGATGAGTTGGCAATATAGGGACAAATTAGGAAACTCCATGTGGCACTTAGAACAATGTAGAGCAGTGGTTCTGATATGACAAGTGGCCTCATCCCTTGATCCTGCAATTTGGGATGATGAGGAGAGAGAAGAAGCACAAGATCGCGAGAGGGAGACATGCGACATGTATAGTTGAGGTAGATGACGGGCACAAAGGGTCACATATGGTGAGTAACCATAATCCCGTGATTAGAGTGAGAAGGAGAGAGAAATTATATGGGATTATGACAAGCCGACAAGTGGCACAGATGATTGAAGTGGATGGTGGGCCCAAGGAGGATAGATGACAAAATTTTATGATCCCACCATCCTATTAGGTACAAGGGTGATGTTAGTGTGAGATCACAGGGTGACGCCATGTGGCAAGGCTGACCAGTGAGCGATAATGTGGTAGAGTGTTGAGATGGTGCCAATGTTTTGTCTAGGTGGTGCAGTGGTGGATCTGGGAGCCAATGGGAGGCTTGCATGTTGCAATCCATGTCAGTTGACCAAGTTGAGAAGGTTTGATCAAGCCCAAAATGAGTGGGAAATGGAAATAAAAGGATGATAATGTGAAGGTCACATATAGGAAAAGGGGAAAAGGTAAAGGAATGCCTCTTTTTAAAAATTGGCTAGAGTTTTGAACACATAGGTACATAAAAGACAAAGAGGGAGAATGCTACAAGAGATTTTCTTTAGCAACATGATGTATTTTATGGGTTTTCTCTGTGGTATTATTGAATGTGTGTGTAATGTTGTCAGTTTTCCAACTTTCAAAGGGATTTTATTTGCGACAGATCAAGTGGAAAGGAATGAGACAAAATTAGCTACAATGAGTAGAGAGAGGTGGTTTTTCAGTAGATTAGGGTTTGGAGAATATGGACAAGAGGCAAAATTAGATCAAATTTGAATCTTTCTTTTCCTCTCTATATATTCTCTTATTTTCTCTTTTCTAGGGGTTCCTAGTTGGGGTTCTAGAAGGTTCCCTTTTCGGTTCTAGGTTCTAGTTCCAAATTTTAGAGTTGTTCCAATCTTGGTAGTTCTAGTAGCAAGTTTTGTATGGGTTTTGTGCAGTATTGTAAATCTTCCAGAGAGAAAGTTTTAATAAATACGGGTTAAATATTTTTGCTAGTTTTTAAGTGTTGTACTTGTATAGTTGTTGTATGTTAGAGGTAGAAAAGGGTTTTTATAAAAATAAAATTCTAATTTAGATCTCTCCAATGTACACTTCAATCAAGTTTTAAATAGAATAAAACAAAGAGTTGTTCTCATTTAGTGTCTTGTTGTGAGATATGTACTTTATCTTCATGCTTTGATATAATGGGTCAATTAAATGCTTGAAAAGAGTTGCAGATTTGATGGGCTTGTGCAGGGATTTTGATAAGTAGGCTGGGTTGGGATTATTGTTGAAGGATATTATAAGGAAATATTCTTAGATCATATGCTATTAGTAAACTCTATTTTTCAATATTGTATTTCTTATGACTCCAATGTCCAATAGAATAAGGCACTGATTAGATCTATTATAGGTTTTACAAATGTTTTATTGTTCAGATTCATGTAGTTCTTACTACAAAAAATTATTAAAATTATGGAATATCTTTACATTTGTGTATGTTTTGTTGTTGTTTTGCCCCAATCTCATGCTCCATGCAGGTTGATGTTCAATGGATAAATAACCATGATCTAGTATCTCACTATTATGTTGATTGCCTTATATGCGATTACCTACTTTATGTTAATGCCAATTGTGATTTTAATGTGTGTTTTGAGGCCATTAAAAGTCTACCCGCCTTGGTTTTGTAGAGCCTAAAGTGAAAAGGGTTTTTTAGATCCTTGTCAGTTTGTCCAAATCTTGCAGATTTATGATTATTGAATTTGGCTTCTCGATAAGGATTTGATTAATCAACTTGGTAGCTATTTTGTATTGTAAATCATTTTTAGGAACCAACATATGGGATAGTGAAAGGTTTGAGGAGTACATTCAAATCCATCTAGATACTAGAAAAATCTTCTTAGAACACATGTCTTTAATGTGAGAGTTAGATTTTAGATATGGAGGATATGGAATAGTTGGAAGATTTGATGGGTAGTTGAGGTAACAATCTCCAACACTCCCAATAGTTGATTCTTTGACATCTAAAATATTTTAGGTCTAGAGTTCAAACCTAGGAAATATCATAATGTTATTGGGATGCTATATCAATGAGCTTTGGCCCTTTTGGTTACCAATCTATTTGTGGTTGAGGTGCTAAACACTTGTATTTTCTTAGCACCTTTCATAGAATCACACTACTAACTTACTCAGGGATCCTAGTAGGCTTTGCAAGCCTCAAACACGCTTCTACAAATTTAGAAACATACCTATTACACAACATTAAACCATATCATTCCTTTATCCATTGATAGCTTCACTAATATTCTCAATACATCAGAAAATGATATCCTCCTCTGATTTTCTAATCTCTTTTATCATCTACTATTTCTTAGTTTACTATTTAGAATTTAGACATGGCCTCTACAATAGGACTCTTTTGTATGCGTTCTCTTCTATTCTCTCTCAACCTCGATAAATATCTAGACAAACCCATTAAACATTCCGCCATAGGGGTTTCACTTAGTGAACCTGGGTTATATCATGCGCATTCATGCCATACTAAATAATACCCCTATTTTTAAAAAGTATTACCCCAAACTCATTTTTTGTTAGCCCCCTCCAACACCCACACAATACCCCACATACCCCTTTTCCTTGATAATCCCTCTTAATCCCCCCTCCTCACCCCTTCCCCAAATCCGCACCCACCTAGGCCCCGTCCTCCTCACCTTATGAAGGCAATATAGTGCCCTTTTGTTTTTGCCTATTTTGAAACCTCCAATATGAACATATGTAATATAATATTGGCCCGTCAATGAAGCCCCATACATTCTACACTCCACAAAAATAACTTCAAATTAGACAATAAAGACAACATGGACAATAGAATCAACAAACTACACCCTATGACCCTCTTTCACAAAAAGAATAAACTCCATTAATTTAACTTCAAGTTTTACATTTTACTTTTCAATCCGCATCAATAAATGTCGACATTAATAAAAGTAACAAGCTGCTCTATAGAAGGCTGCCGCCATTTTGTAGTTCCTTTAATAAACTCCTCCCACTTATTACTTTTGACTTTATCCTTCAAGAACCGGCAACAATAATCAGCACCCTCGCCTTTTTTTCCTCACCTAGACATTTTTCTTCGAGAATTCTGATAGTGTTGCCATTTATTCAAATAACAAATCGAAAACACCATTTGAAGCAACTCCTTTCATTTATTATTTTTCACTTTTGGCAAACTATATGACTTTCTTACACCACTGGGATCTTAACAATAAAGGTCTACCTTTATTTTATAAGGCAAATCAGTGATCTGTTTGTTAAATTAAAAAACAAGAAGCTCTTCAGACTCAGTGACTTCATTCTTATCTTACCTCTGACCAGCAATCGTTCCTTGGTGTCTTCTAAGGCTACTGGTGTTGCAGTTTCTTTCACATAACTGACAATGTGAAGGATATTCGTCTTCAGCACCAAATGCCTCGTTGTTTTAGCCTTGCAGACGGATTCACACTTGTTGTGATCTCTTTGACGCAGGTGGTTACAAACCAAATCATGTTTTCTTTTAATGTTATAACTTGCCTTTCAATCTTACATGACTTCTATCCAATCGGTGGTTTCACTTGAAACAGCAATCTTTCATTGAATTTTTTTTTGTCCCTCTCTGTCGGCTTCAAACTTTGGGCAGTTATGCCTTCTGACTTTGCAAGCATATTCTGCAAAGACAATAGCTCTACAGCTTCTTTGTTACTAATACTACTACAGCAGTCCAAACCAGTGCTATTATCTGGTGGCAATCATTTTCTTTAAATATGCCCTGATCTTCCTGCTCTGTGACAGATGTTGTAATAAAAAGGAGAATAATTATAGGAAAAAGTAATAAAAATTTATATTTATCAACAAAACATTACAACTAGTGATTGGGGTGCTGATCTAATCTTCAAATAACATTACATTTTTTTGGTTACTTTTTACAATCTTTTGCGTACAACCTCTTACGTAATTAATTTCATAGAGATTTTACATTATTAGATACTGCTTGTTTTGGAATAGTGCATACAAATGGTAAAGCCAAACATTATATATCGAATTAATCACGTACATAAGACTCTGGGAGCATAAGATAATATTTTTGAACTATCCACTATACGTAAGAGCACTGCAGATGAAAAAGTGAAAGTTTGAGAAGTACAATCAAATCCATCCGAATCTTAAGGAAGATCTGCTTACAACACTGTCTTTAATATGAGAGACAGATATTGGATATGGAGGGTACGGAACTGTTGGTTCGTTTAATGAGTAGTTGGAATTGCAATCTATTTTCTTGTCACTCAAAACTACTCTGTCCTGATTAGAGGAAGAAAACCAGTAATTGAATCGGTTTTAATAATAGATATTTTATGTACACTTAATTCTTAATTACTAATTTTAAAGCATTTCAAAAATGATAACATATATATAAATAGGCAATTATTTTTTAGCTTTTTTGGTTGGTATTCATTTGTGCAAGACTACTGAAACATTTGTTCATATCTACAAGTAATATTGAGTGAATGGTTTCTGGTGGATCTTTGAGTGAGTATCGGATGACACTTTGGATAGGCCACTTTTCGATTCTCTGACGCTTGATGTAATAAAAGAACATCATCAAAACCTAACATAATTTAAACTATACAAATGCGCAAAGTTAAAATCTTCGCCTATTTACCTGCTGTGCTAAAAACTAAAACTTTATAGACTGTTCTTTTTCTTACATACATTTCTTTCAAAACTGCCTCACATCTATTCATATGCCCTATAACACTACAATAGAAATAGCAAATGATAAGTAGGAGATAGTAGTTTGTTAGCTTTGGACAACTGTTCGTCCATATGCTATTATTTAGCAAGTAATTATTTTACTAACAAATTGGTTAGAGTTGGGACAAATATTTGTTAAATAATTGACCACTTTTAGAAGCAACTAGAAACTAACTTGGTTAGGGTTGTTAAGTTGTTTTTAATCTCAGCCGTCGATTGTGAATCAATCTTGGCCGTTGGTTTACCAACGAGGGTAGTATAAAAGGAGGTCTAGGGACATTTGGAGAACACATCTTGGAGAACATTTGCAGTGTTAGCAATTGTTTTTGCAGTGATAGCAAACAAGTCTTGCAGTGTTAGCAAGAGGCGCAGTGATAGCGCTGAGAATAGCAGTGGAGGAATATCAGCAGGAGGAATTGAGAGATTGTCTGAGTTTTGCTAGTGAGAGGCAAGAAATTTTGTATATCTTAATTTGCTAAAGTTAATATATTTCTCATCTACAGTACTGGTTTTCCCTTTGGGATTTTTCCAAGGAAAATTGTCTGAAAATATTGTGTTGATTGTGTTGCGTATTTCTTTCTGTGTATTTTTATTAGTGAAGTTGCAGTTGTGTTATTTTTCAATATTAGCTGTGAATTTATTTTCGGTAGTTAAATAATCTTTATAAGATGGGAGATTAATAATCAGTGACTACAATAGAATTTTCACATGGTATCAGAGCTGAGTTGAGGGTAGAAAAGGTTTACCCTAGGAAGGAAATAAATTAAGGGTTTATAAAACCTAGTTTGATCTCTTTCGAGTTATTTCTTTTTTTTCTTTGAGATGGTCGTAGCTGATTTGAGAGATCATGATAGATTGGATGGTGCCTCGAATTTTGGTGTCTGGAAAGCCAAAATTTCTTTATTGCTAGAAGAGAATGGTATCAAGGTGTATGTTACCAGTGTTGTAGCTGCACTCTCAGATGCAGCACAACTCGCAGCATACAAGGATGATGCCAAGGCGAGGAGGATAATCCTTGATGGTGTCAAGGATCATATTGTTCCACATATCACAGAGTTAGATACTGTGAAAAAGATGTGGGATGCCATTCTAAATCTGTACCAAAATGCTACCACCGACCGAAAGTTGATTCTTAGAGAAAAGTTGAAGAATACCCAGATGAACAAGGGATAAGACATCACAAGTTACCTCACCAAGCTAAGACTTGTCAAGGACGAGTTAACAACTATTGGAGATAGTCCCAGTGATGATGAGCTAGTTAGAATAGCCCTACATGGGTTTACTAAACAGTGGGATGTCTTTATTCAAGTTGTTAGTGGACGAGACACCTTACTGAGTTGGGATCAACTATGGAGTGATTTCACTCAGGAGGAGTTTAGACTAAGTCTTGTCAATGGAGCCAACAACAAAAGTCAGAAAAGTGAGGTGGAACAAGAAAACGTTTCCCTAGTAGGAAAGGGAAAATCGAAGAAGGGGTCTAGCAAAGGATCAAGCTCACAAGGTGAGAAGAAGAAGAAGGACCTATCTAAGGTCAAGTGCTTTGGTTGTCACGAGTTTGGCCACTATGTCAGTGATTGTCCAGAAAGGAAGAAGAATGAAAATAAGGGCAAGAAGGAGGTGGCAACTTCAGCAAGTGCAGATGAGCTCTATAGTAGATTGGAAGATGAGTTCACACTCATAGCTTGTATGGTTAGCTCAACCTCACAGAGTGTTTGGTATATAGATAGTGGGGCGTCATTTCATATGACAGGAGTTAGAGAGTACTTCTCCAATTACAAGGAGGAAGACACCAGTACCAAGATTTCTATGGGAAACTTGTCCAAACTCAACTCAGTTGGGACAGGGACTGTTCAATTTTAGAGGGAGAATGGGAAGATTATTCCCCTTCGTGATGTGTTGCTTGTGCCAGGCTTAGGTATGAATCTGATTTATGTATCTGTTCTTCAGGATAAAGGGTATAATGTACTTTTTAGAGGGACACATGTGTTCATCAAGCACAAAGATTGGAAATCACCTGCATCTATTGGAGTTAGGAGCGGTCGCCTTTATAGGCTGCATTTTGACACTCCTAAGGCACTCATGAGCAACAATAATCATAAAGATCTTGGAGAGCTATGGCATAGGAGGATGTGCCATATACATCATGGAGCACTTAAATTGCTTCATGAGATAGTGACACGTGTTCTTGAGGTGAGCACAGAGCATGACAATGTATGTAAGGGATGTGTGTTGGGGAAGTTTACAGAAGCATCTTTTCCAAGGAGTGACACCAGATCTGAGGGTGTTCTTGATCTAGTACATTCAGATGTAGGTGGACCAATGTCGATGAAGTCTCTCAGAGGATATGAGTACCATGTTACTTTTATTGATGATTTCTCCAGGAAGGCCTGGATATACTTCTTGAAGACCAAGGATGAGGTTTTTAGTCGCTTCCAAGAGTTCAAGGTTCTTGTGGAGAACTCGACAGGAAGGAAGATTAAGGTTCTTTGGTCAGATAATGGAGATGAGTACAAAGGGAATGAATTCGAGGAGTTTTGTACCAAGGAAGGAATCAAGAGAGAGTGGACTGTTCCTTACAATCCACAATAGAATGGAGTTGTTGAGAGGAAGAACCAATCTATATTGAATGCAGCAAGGGCTATGCTACATGACTAGGATATGCCCCACTACTTATGGGCAAAGGCATGTAGTACATCAGTTTACATACAGAATAGGGTTCCACATACGGTATTAGGTAAGATGACACCAGAAGAGGCTTTCATAGGGAAGAAGCCAGATGTTGGTCACTTCAAAATATTTGGAAGTTTGGCATATTGCCATATTCCAGGTGATACATGTACAAAGTTAGATCAGATTGCAGAGAGGGGGTACTTTGATGGGTATAGTGAAACCTCAAAGGCATATCAGATATTTATTCCAGGGACTAAGAGGATTATAGTCAGATGTGATGTCAAGTTCATAGAGGACAAGGCATTCAGGAGGTCTAGAGATTTGCCAGCAGAAGATTAGAGTGAGCAATCGACAGAAGCTCCAGGGGTAGCTCAACCGAGTCAAGGGCAGCAAAGCTCGAGTACAGTTACTAGTACTAGCATAGACTCAAGTGGCGAGAGTTCAGAGAGTATGGAGCAACTAGTGTAGTAGGATATGCATCTAGAAGATATGGAGGTTGATATTTCATCCTCTACAGTTGGCAGTAGGAACCATGAGGTTCAACAAAGGGATACTTAGGAGTTAGTGGGAACTCCTAGGAAGAGTACAAGACAAAGGAGACAACCAGCCAAGTTCAATGACTATGTGGCTTTAGTTAGTCAGTTGGTAGATAGTGAGCCTTCCAGTTATTAGGAGGCTACACAACATCAGGTGTGGTGAGATGCGATGGTTGAGGAATATACCTCAATAATGTAGAATGATGTGTGGGAGGTAGTGCCTAGACCAGCAGATAGGGTAGTGGCTAGATCATGCTGGATCTACAAGATCAAGCACGGTGCAGATGGTAGCATCGAGAAATACAAGGCAAGGTTTGTGGCAAAGGGGTTCTCTCAGAAGGAGGGAATAGACTACGAGGAGACATTTTCTCTAGTGGTCAGGTATAGTTCTATATAAGCTATGATCTCATTTGCAGCACAGATGGGATGGCAGATCCATCAAATGGATGTCAAGACAACATTCCTCAATGGTGAGTTGAAGGAGGAGGTATACATAGAGCAACCATAAGGCTTTGCAGCACATAGTAAAGAGACCCACATCTGCAGATTGAAGAGAGCTTTATATGGACTCAAGCAGGCTCCCAGAGCGTGGTATGAGCACATTGATACTTACTTGCAAGTAATGGGCTTTGTGAAGAGTGAGGCAGATGCTAACCTCTACTACTTGGTGGTTGGGGGTGAGGTTCTCATTCTTGTTCTATATGTGGATGACTTGTTTCTAACAGGTTCACTAGGGTTCATAGAGGAGTGCAAGAGGGATCTTGCTGTAGAGTTTGAGATGAAGGATTTGAGACTTATGCACTACTTTCTAGGCATGGAGGTGTGGCAGACAGATGGAGATATTTTCCTTGGGCAAGGGAAATATTCCATTGAAATCTTGAAGAGATTCGAGATGGAGGATTGCAAAGCCATGTCTACACCCATGATCACAAATTGGAGGAAGGTAGATACATCTAAGGAGAAGGATGTAGATCCCAACTTATACAAGTAGTTGATTGGTTCGCTCATGTATTTGGTCAACACTAGGCCAGATATAGCCTTTGCAATTAACTCTCTTAGTCAGTTCATGGTGGAGCCAAAGAGAGTGCATTGGACAACAGCAAAGCATGTGCTGCGTTATTTGCGTGGTACAGTTGAGTACGAGATTAGCTATGTTCAAGGTGAAGGTATCAGGTTGATAGGCTATACTGATGGAAATTGGGTAGACAGTACAACAGGCAAGAGAAGCACTTCAGGGTGTTGTTTCAGTTTGGGATTGGGAGTTGTCTCTTGGTTCAGTAGGAAGCAGAAGTCTATAGCTTTGAGTTCTGCAGAAGCAGAGTACATAGCAGCTAGCATGGCGACATGTGAAGCTATATGGCTTCGGAAGTTGCTAGTAGCCTTGTTTGGTTAGAGAGTTGAGACTACTGCGATACATTGTGACAATCATAGTTGCATCAAATTGTCTGAGAATCCAGTGTTTCATGACAGGTCTAAACATATAAACATCAGATATCACTTCATCAGGGATTGTGTACAACGGGGGGTTGTTCAGCTACAATACATACCTACAGAGGAGCAGGTAGCAGACATTCTGACAAAGGCATTGGGGAAGGCAAAATTCATCTTCTTCAAAGATAAGTTGGGTGTCGTGTAGAACAACTTCCTCACTAAGAGGGAGTGTTAGTTTGTTAGCTTTGGACAACTGTTTGTCCATATGCTATTATTTAGCAAGTAATTGTTTTACTAACAAATTGGTTAGAGTTGGGACAAATATTTGTTAAATAATTGACCACTTTTAGAAGCAACTAGAAACCAACTTGGTTAGGGTTGTTAAGTTGTTATTAATCTCAGCCATTGATTATGAATCGATCTTGGCCGTTGGTTTACCAACGAAGGTAGTATAAAAGGAGGTCTAGGGGCATTTGGAGAACACATCTTGGAGAGAATTTGCAGTGTTAGCAAATGTGTTTGCAGTGATAGCAAACAAGTCTTGCAGTGTTAGCAAGAGGCGCAGTGATAGCATTGGGAATAGCAGTGGAGGAATATCAACAGGAGGAATTGAGAGATTGTCTGAGTTCTGCCAGTGAGAGGCAAAAAATTTTGTATCTCTTAATTTACTAAAGTTAATTTGTTGATTGTGTTGCGTATTTCTTTCTGTGTATTTTTATTAGTGAAGTTGCAATTGTGTTATTTTTCAATATTGGCTGTGAATTTATTTTCGACAGTTAAATAATCTTTATAAGATAGAAAATTAATGAATTTTCACAAAAGACCCTACATTAAGTAGCAAAATCAAAAACTTTAAGTATGTAGGTATACCTACATTGCGAATCTTCAATGAAGATTATAGGAATTTTTATATTTCAAGAACTGTCATGTTTGTATATACACGAAAGGGATGGATATGACAGTATACGGCTCTGGAGGAAGACTACAGTAGTAAATATGAATGTTGGGTCAATGGGGTCGTTGGCCACGTAAATCATCACAGAAAAGACCAGAGGAAATTTGTATAGGCCGGAGACCCATTAATTAGAACCCAAATTGATTTAAAGTCTAGAAAGCATCGGAATGGTCTACAATTAGGAATCGGATCCAATGTAAAAAAGGAGGAGAATTGAGATACGCATTTCAGAAATAAAGAGGCAACGAGGGAAATAGAGTCATCTGATAAATTCATATGCATTTGCAATCAATCATTTAAACTAGATCAAAATCCAGCTATATTAGGACCCACATCATTGCACTCGTCAGTCTTAAAAGTAGAAAACATTCAGCAAAAGAATCTATGAAGAAAATGCAATCAATTAGAAGTAAGGCCAACCTCGACCTAATCAAGATGAAACCAAATTGAATATTTCGATTACTATAAATATTTAATCAAAACTGTGAATTCAAACAATAACCATGACCAATGAAAATAAGTAAAGTGAGAAAGAGAACTAAAAAGCAACAACTGTGTCAATCATATGGAACACAGAAGAAACGAGAAAATCTAAACAAATAGAGTTCCGTAGTCTGCGCTAGATTTGGAGCGTCCAAGGATTAAAATAGAAACAAATGAAAAACCTGCAATCACAAATTTTTAATAAAAGAAAAACAAGTCTTAAATAAACCTCAAAAATATTTCAGTTGCTCTAATTTCAATTATGTTTTTCCATTGGCTATAATTATTAGAATTTGTAATTAATGATTATTTTTATAAAAATATATTCAAAATGTTGAATAGACATTGTCAAATATTCTTTAGTATTTTGTTATGTATGTGTTATTAAAATAGAAAAGTAATAGTAGATCCTAATAATTTTGGATTTCTTCAATTTTAACTAGAGTTTATTGATATATGATTTTATACCCCTATTTATAATTAGGATGATTATAGATTTTATTGAGTCAAGCTTCTATTTTTACAATTAAGCATTGTTTATAGGACTAATAAAATCTTCGGGATTTTATTAGTCTATGTTTAAATGAGTTCAATGGAAAAAGTAATTTCATTACAATCTATATTTTCAATAAATGTTTGAATTTCAATCTCTTAACTCTTATATTCATCAAAGAAATTTAATTTTTTTAAACTACGACAATTGTGATAAGATACCTAACAATAATCAATATTATTTGGAACTAATGACTTCACAAAGATATGTACATTTTAAGCTCTTTCCAAAGGTGTATTCTTTGAATTGAAAGCTATAATAATAGTTATCTTGTGCTTCTCTTTTTCTACTCCTTCAATAGAAAAAGATGCAAGAGCCTAGTATGATTCTTGTACTACTTTAACCTTTATTTTATTGATGAAAATTTTCCTTTAATTTGGGTATGACCAACTTGAAGCTTCCCTGACTCTAAGATTCGTTACTTTATACTTCAATGCTAGTTTAAAAATCAATGGTAAAGCTTTATACTTATCAACATTATTGGTGGACTTAGAACTCATTTTAAAGAAAACTAAAATGAGTTTCCTTAAGGCAAAATGAGTACAACTCTAGGCCATACTTGTTCTTAAGAATAAAATGAATTAACCAACATATTTCACATGTCATTTTTCAATAATTGTTTATTCTTTGGGTTTAGTGGCTTGGAGAACCCCTTTCACTTAGGCCATTATTATTTCCTCTATAACTATATAAGTCTATATCAACTTACATTATTTTTTATGAAGACTGTGAGGATCAATTACAAGTGTAGTTGTTGTTGCACCAAAAGATTAACCTGTCAATGCCTGATACAACCACTAGACATATAGAATTTACATGAGGTAGTTAGTCCCTTATCATGAATCTCGAGGGGAGCACTAACCAGTTTACCAACAATCTCCCCCTCAGCATTACCCGATGAGATTCGAACATGTGACCAAACTTTGATACCACTTGTTAGAAGTGTAGTTGCCATTGCACCAAAAGATCAAAGTATAAATGCTCGATACAACCACTAGACTTATATAATTCATAGGAGGCGGTTAGTCCCTTTTCATGAATCCTGAGGAGAGCGTTGGCGAGTTTTCCAATAGGATCTTCAACTATGTTGAGTTCTCTTTATTACCTATATGATATTAGTCCTGTAGTAATAGTAGATCATCTTTGGAAAAAGATCATGTCATATTATAGGGGTATGATAACCACTTTCATGTTCATGTCGTACTTGTTGTCAAGGTATGTTATCAATCTAAAGTTAAGATCATTCATTATACCCATGATGGTGACCTCCATATAGTCTTTTGAAAATCCTTCATCTACTAACCTTGTAACTTTTAACACCAATTGGTTCTTTATTTATAGAAGCATAATATTAGTGGATGCTATAGAGTGAATCATGTAATTTCTTACTATCTTTTAATTGATATAAAATATCACATATAAGGGTTCAATTTGAAATGGAAATTTGTTTAAAATTTCAACCACATACAAATATTTGTTCTCTCAACATTATCTTCTCTATTCATTTCCCCATTCACCCAAATTTATCTTATTTTCTCTATATTATGTTCTTTACATTTATTCACAGGAGCAAGGTGAGATAACAAATTAGGACTAAGTTTATATACTTATTCTTAGTTATCCTCAATTTTTTTATTCATACCACTATAAAATTTACTCAGTTTAATACTTATTTCATAGCTAATGTGATATATTTTAGAATTTTTTTCCAAATCATCTATTAATTGTACACAAGAGAAGCATGTACCTAAGAATTCCTTTCTTAATATATTTCAAGAATTTCTATGACGCGAGTACTATTGTTATTTGAATGATGATTTAGAGTTTACTACATAAAATTGTAATGATGGTTTCTAGCATTACAATATAACATTCTAATGATGATTGAACTAGCATTCCTACTTAATGACTTCACAATTTTATTCATTTTCATTTTTTCTCTTATTATATCTCTTATTAAAGGGTTGAGTCTTTTGTACTCCTCATTTTTATTTAATGAATATGCCCTTAGCACTCCCAGCATAGTGACTCCCTTTATATAATATTATGATTTCTAAGTTATGATTAACCTGAGTAATGGTTGTTATAGTCAGATGTCAAATTTATTCATGTCAAGGTATCTTCTTGGTTTGATCTAGTTGAGATAAAAAATTACATTATGCACATTAAGGCCCTCATTATTACAAAAATCATACAAGTGATATGAAACACTTTCAATCTTATATACCCCTCTAAATCTGGCATATTGATTTCTTACTGACTTTTCTACAAAATTTACAATGGTTAATATCATTCATAATACTTTTATTCAATATGTACATGATTATCAATGGTACAACACATGATAATGGAAAATCCCTCTTTTGGAAACGTTCTTACAATATGGTATCTTATATAATATGACACATGCCTTCTTTAAATGATTTAGTATTTCTCTTTTTGTTAACTTGTTATAATTTATAATAGAGATATCCCATTGTTCCAAGTAATGTTGTAAGCTTGATCAATCAACCTAAATAATTTCTCTTGCATGCTATGATTATGTATTTTATTAAATATTCCCTTTTTTTACCCACCATATAACCTATTTGTATGAATGTATATATAATATCATATAGTTTTTCCTCTACTAAAGAGCTTTACCATCTAACTTTTAACATAAGGTAAAATACTTATGTAACTTCTCTTATGCTCATCTCCAAAAGCTATCTAATTTCAATAATTTTTTAATCAAATTTCACAATATTCTAACAATGTGAGAGGCTCATTGTCTTTTAATATTTATATCATTTTAGTCCCATAATCATTACAATATAAATTCAAGAATATTGGGTTATTCTTTCTAAATTGTGTTGTTATTTTCACCACGAGCTTGGAAAATATTATATTAAATTTGAATATTAATTTCCATTTGCCTCTATTGGTATAACTAATGATCAAATGAATTGCATATATTACGGTATGTGTTTGATTATGATCTAATGGTAGGATGATTAGTTATGCTATTGTCATTGATTTCAACCAAGTGTTTATTTGTTGATAGTGTTCTTGATAAGAAGAAGAATGATTAGTTGAATGAATGTCAAGTTGTGCTAAGAATTGGAGTGTGTGATCATGATGGATGATCCATTGATTTATCTTGATGGTATATCTATGACTACATAGGTCCAAGTTAAGTACAAGATGAGTTATGATCAAATGAACAAGTACATGTAAGTTGGCAGAGCAACATATGACTAAAGTTAAATGATTTTCTATTTATGAAGAATAGTATTGGATTGAGCATATGTGGTGGTACATATGTGATATAGATAGGTATATCTACCTAATCCTATGACCTCATCATGATTGGATATTAAAGGAATTAGTTATGAATATTTGAAGTGACTGAAATGGAAAGAACAAAGGAAGAACAATGAACTAGATGCTTGATCGGTAAAGTTATTAGATCAGGTGATCTAATATGAGCTAATGAATTTTGTTATGCCAGGTATTGTGGTGACATGTCATATCTAACTTGTAAAGGTAAAATGTGTTACAATGATAACAAAGGAAAGGATTTTTTGAAGTTATACATATTTCTAGGGAAAGGTGATGGAAGTTTATTTTATTGGTCAAATCAAAGGTGCAATATGTTTCCTATAGCCGACTTGTGTTGTTGAGAAAGGAAAAAAGTTTTAAAGATTTCTTATGGTAGTGGAGGGTGATTGAAGTGTTTGTGTTAGGGTTTTTTTGTTTCCCTAACACATAATATGTGCTGAGAAGTATAAGTACTACTTTATTGTATTTTCAAGTGTGTGAGAAGGAAGATCACAATGAAAAGTGTGTGATTGTAGGGTTTGAACTATTTGTTTGTGAAGAAGAGATTGATCTTGAATTGGATCTTTATTATAAGAAGAGAAGTTCTACTTTCTCAGATCACCTTCACTTTTTGATCCCTAACAGTTTCATCAAGAAAAATCACTTATCCAGGTAGATCCTAATGGGACTGATTTATAAATTATTTAACATGATGACACATCAACTTGTGTTTGAATTCCATTAAACAGGCCAATCCTAATAGGATAAAGCTCCTAGCAGGGATAAAGGTAAATCCCTTGATAATGTGACTCCTAACAGGGTCTTCCTCTCAACTAGGCCTATTATAATATTTTAACATGGCTAATCTCTTAACTGAGTGTGTTCCATAAGAGTGCATTTTTCTTAGTGGGTTCCATCCAAACCATGATTTTTCCCAAGTTGGTTTTCCACAATAAAAGTAATGGTGTTATGTGTTGATTTGTGTGGATGATTATTTTGATGTGATTTTTATTTCATGTTAAGGTTAAAAGGGTGAATGCATGTTGATAAGAAGTTATGAAAATTAATTAAAAGGTTTTTATTTATGTGATTAGATAGATTACTCATTCACTCCCCCTGTCAATAATCTTAGACCTAATTATACTAATAATTGGTATCAGAGACTTGGTCCTCCTTGTGGTAAGCCTAATATCTCGAGGAAAAGATCCAATGATGAGGAAGGATCCCCCCAAGTTTACCAAGGACAACTACCTATTATGGAGTGACATAAGGAAGTTATACCTAAAAGGTATGTGATCAAAATATTGGATGCATGCAACAAATAAGTATACCACTCCTACTAGAACACTTAATGCAGATCAACTAAAGGAACAACAAGAGAATACTCAAGCACATGAATCCATTGTAAGTAATCTATCTGATACTAAATATGTTGATGTTTGTGGTCTTAATACTACCTATGAAGTTTGGGAAAATTCAGAGCTAATATGTGGTGATGTTCATGTACAAAATTATAAAGAAGATAGTCTTAGAGGAAAATATAATGACATGAATATGGTAGAAGGTGAATGTTAGAGTTTTAGGTGACTCTACAATACCCCTAGTATCAAATGAAAGACCAAGATAACTTCCACAAGAGAATGGAAATAAAATTGCATTAAGATGCAAGAATGATATTTTTGATAATGGGCATTCATTGATTGATTAAATGAATTTAATAAAATATACATGATATACCTCCTTATATAGGAAATGCAATAAGTGATAATCACATGATAAAGATAAGATAATGTATCACCTATGCAAGGTGTAATCACATGTCCACCAAATATGGATCATCCTCCATTATGAAATAAAGTATGTGCCATAAGATGAGGATGATAATGTTATATGTGCACTAAAGGTGGATCTCACACCTAAAGTGGAATTTATCCTACACCATGTGCTTAAATGAGATGCAAATTCCAAGGTGTCTTATTGAAAAACTACTATGTAATGCATTATCCTATGTAAGCTTAAGTAAAGTGTAATTAGGAATATTTTATTACACCAACACCCCCCCTTAAGTGAAACTTAGAGGACTAAACTTAAACTCAAAATTCAAGATGGGTCCTAGATAATAGGCCATGTTAGGTACCCATGTATAATATGCAATGCAATACATGAAATGAAATCTCTCATAAAGTGGAGATAGAGGAAAAACCTCATGGGAAAAACCCTCCCCCAAAAAGAGAGATGAAACTACACAAGATGCATGGATGGATGGAGTAATCAAGACTCCTAAGGAATACATACATCATGTATATACAAAGCATTATCCTCCTATAAGAAGGATAGAATGAGACATGATTCCCCGCCATACTGAAGAAGCTCCAATGTTGATGAAGAGTACCTGCAAAGAAAAGATAATCCATTTCATACAAGAATCATGTCTTTCTTTAAGAAGAAATATATACATGTCTTCCTTATATCAAGAGGATCCATGACAATTTCATGAAGTGGCACTAAAAATAATATTCAAAGAATGGTTCTTAAGGTTTTATTTTCAAATGATTCAACCCCTCTTCCCCTCTTAGTTGTCCTGTGCATTTAACTATGAAGGTAAGTAGTGAGGAATTTATGAAGGCATAGAACATGAAACACACACATAGAACAAAATCAAATAGTAGCTTAAAAAATATAGAACTAATAATAAACTACTTTTAATTTATTTAATAAAATAAAATTATAAGTTTATAAATAACAGTGTTACAACCATATGAGCCTAAATCATTGGAATGAAAAAAACTCTTAAATAAAACTCTACAATTTTGAGCCACAACATATATTTATGGAAATATCCCTTTTAACCTTTATTTCCTCTTTATTGGCACTAATATCCACCTTAGGATCTTATAAAAAGAGTAACTCCCTCTATTTTGAAGATAGAGTTCTATTAATATTTTTCCAACCAAAATTTCCATCTAAATCATGAAAATTGGTACAACAACTTTCGATAAACATAACTTTTCACTCATGGAGTTATTTTCTATTTATTGTTGTAAAGCTTGTAATGAGATCCACAATATAAAAATTGTTTGAAGATCATTTGATCTAAATTTTGAGCTTTTTTTAGGTTTCTAGGCTCTTCAAATATTAGTTTGAAACCATATAGAATAAATGTGTAGAGATAGAAATTTTTTATGTCTCAATTGATATATGATATTGAAATTAATTTTTCGCCTTTCATTTTTTTAATATTATTATAATTTTTTTCAATATTCATTTCCATACATACCTATATAGGTCAACTGGTGCAAAGGTAAGGGTGGTGGTTGATGTTTATACAATTAGAGTTTAGAAATTTCAAAGGTTTAGGCACTATCCCCAAACCCTCAAGTCCTCCAAATGATCTCAATCACACCAAGACTAACCCAAATGGAAAATAATGATGGGAATGGTATCTTTAGATTGTATTAAGGTGTAATCAAGTTATTTTGTGGTTCCAAGTATGACCCAACACTCCTAGACCTTCCAACTTCTTCAAACTGCCACTAGGCCTAATAGCCCTGTCTTGTAGCCCTGCAACAACCTTCACAAGACCTTATCTCCAAATTTTTACAAAGAAATAGAATTAATAATAAGTGATAAAGATATGCTTTATCCTATACTTTAACATACCAAAATATTTCTATGGACTCTTTTGGATTAGGTGCAACTGTCTACACACTGTGGCTTAAAAAATGCTTTAAAAGACCCCAAATAACAAAAAAACCATAGACTCCTTGCACTCGAAAGACTCAAAAAATTCATCAGTATTTAATAATGACTAAAAATGAACAAACCTCAAGGGAATAGGGCTCAATCCATCGAGAACCTCAAAATCCCCAAATTTAGCACTTCTAAACCCTTAATCCAAGGGTTTCTTAGATCTCCTATCTCTGATCACTTCTAGGTCCAATAGGTATTTTTTTCACCATTAGATGATAATTATAAGATTATAAAAATCATAATCTATGTTCCTCCTTCAAACCAAATGTCTAGTGTTGTACATTACGAAGCAAATTCATTAAGTTTCCTCTATAAACTGTGGTGATCACCCAAACATTCCTCCTTCTCAGAATGTTAATGGATTAGAAAACTATGATACATGTTAATACTTAGTAATTACATGTGTTACAGTTGTCAAAGGTCATGGAATGACCATATTCAATTGGAAACTTACAAACTGTCAAAGGAATGGCTGAAACTACTCTGCCAGTCATAATTAATTGAGTAAAAATACAAATACAGACCTCACAAATGCATAGATGTGGTCTAGGATCAATATCTAACTATTCAAAATACATTGAAACCTATGAAAATGACAAATAAATCTAAAATCACTCTAATAACTCAAAGAAATTGCATTTGAAAGATGTTTAATATATCAAAAACTCAGTACAGTCCGTACACCAGGCCTCCTCTACCGTACAATGGGTTGTTCCTTCATGTTATAACTTCCACCAAGTTTGTTCAACCAAATTGGGTGGTTGGAATATTATTTTAAGACTAATTAAACATAAAAAAACCCTTTCCCTCCAATTAACCACTAGCTGTTACATTTCAAAATTTGAATTTGTAACTTTGCAAATTTGTGACATTTGAGACTGCTAAGAATTGAAACTTTGTCAAATGACCTAAGTGAACTTATTGACCATGTCTAAGACTAGTTGAAGACTCCCGAACCTTTAATGTAATCACATGCCTAACCTTTGTCCTAAGGCCTATTAGGTCCTTAAGGGCTTATTGCAAATTTATTACATTTATTAACCTTATAGGTCATTATAGGCTCCAAAATGCTCCAATTGATATCATTGATATCTTCATGTTCACTGATGTATTTTTGATCTCCATAGGGTTTTTGAACTCTTTATGTGGTCTAGGTGCCCCTGCACCATGTTCACCACCTTTAAAAAGATTCTTGTCCCAAATATTAGTCCTTGCGCTGGATGTCTTAGTATGAACCTGTACTTCATGGATATGGTGCCTTGGGGAAGGAATGAAGTCCCCTAAGGTCACTATTCTTCTCTTCACATACCCTACACTTACATAAACACATTTGTTAAAAAAAAAAGATTTATAGGACAATCCTTTCCTAGGATATTGTTCTTTTGTTGTTGGAGTTTTGTGCCCTTTGCCCTACAACATCTAAACATGTGTTGGTGTTGTCTGCCCTCCAATGGGACACTTGACTGTACCTATTTGAACATAGTTCAAATCCCAAAGTTCAAATCCATGTTTATGTGCCCATTCCTTGTGCCAACCTATATCATCTTTAATGTTTCCATGCCCATGCATAGGAATCTTATCTCCAAAACACATTATTATACCATCTTTATCTTTGCAGGTCAGTGGCATTAACTTAAATTTCTCTTTTCCTTTATGGACAATATATGTATTAGAGTAGCCATCATGAATTGTCCTTCTCATACATTACCATGGTCTACCTAATATCATATGCCCACAATTCATAGAGATTACATCACACCAAACCTGATCATGATATGGGCCAATTGGAAAATTGACAAGAGCCCTCTAACTAACCTTCACATTCAACTCTTGGTTTACCCAAGTGGCACTGTAAGAACCTTAGGATGTTCTACTAATGCCAATCCCAACTTAGACACCATATCAACTGAAACCAAATTGCTATGTGCCCCTGAATCAATAATTAGAGTACATACCTTGCCATGGACCAAATATCTTTATTTAAATATAGCTTCTTGTGCTGATGTTGGTAATGGTCCTCCTTTCCTCAGGAGAAGAAATTATCCTACCTCAGGGTTTAATATTTTAGGTTCATGAGTCTCCTCTTCTTCAATCTTATGTACCCTCCTTTCCTTTCCTTGATCAGAGTCTATCCATTTAGGGTACTGAAAAGATTGATGTACAACTTCATTGCAATGAAATCATCTGCCTATGAAGAAGCCACTTCCTCTTATTCCTCCAAATCTTCCAACTCTTTGGGTGTGTCCTCCTCTTGCCTCAGGAGTAGTTCCTTTGTCATTTTCTTCCCAAAACTGATTTGTCCTTCCTCCTCTTCCCCTCATTGAAGAACCTCCTCTGTTGCTGCTATTCTATCTTCCACTTTTCCTCTTTGACTTATCCTCTATTCTAAGGGCCAACTTGTAAAATTCCTTCACACTTCTGGGGTTAGACGACACAAATTCATCTTGGATGTTAAATCTTAAACCACCTAGATACCTAGCAACCTTAACAACTTCATCTTCTTCCAGTCCTAACCTTATGCTTAGTTTATATAATTAATCTATATATGCTTTAACATCTAAATCCTTTTGTCTTAAACTTTGCATTTGTTTATGCATTTGTACATCAAAGTCTTTAGGAAGAAAGTTACCTTTTAGTTTTGCTATCATCCTGTCCCAAGAGACAATCTTTGGCTTACCTCTTCTCCTTCTGTCTGGCTCCTCATGATCCCACCATAGGAGTGCATGCCCTTTGAGTTTTGTTTTTGCCAATTTGACCCTTTGATCTTCCGGTACCTCTTAAATTTCAAAGTATGCATCCATTGATGCAATCCAATCCAAAAGCTCTTCTTCTTTAATACTTCCATCATACATAGAGATATCTCCTCTCACCTTATGTTGTTCATTCTTCAAAGCCTTCAATGTCCTGATTTTCCTCTGCTCTTCAGGATCTACTTGTTTCTTTGATACCACTTGGCAAATAGGTAAGGGTGGTGATTGAAGTTTATACAATTAGAGTTTAGAAATTTTAGAGGTTTAGGCACTATCCCCAAACCCTCAAGTCCTCCAAATGATCTCAATCACACCAAGAATAACCCAAATTGAAAATGATGATGGGAATGGTATCTTTAGATTGTATTAAGGTGTAATAAAGTGATTTTGTGCTTCCAAGTATGACCCAACACTCCTAGACCTTCCAACTTCTTCAAATTGCCACTAGGCCTAATAGCCCTGTCTTGTAGCCTTGCAACAGCCTTCACAAGACCTTATCTCCAAATTTTTGCAAAGAAATAGAATAAATAATAAGTGATATAGATACCCTTTATCATTTAATTTAAGATACCAAAATATTTCTATGGACTTTTTTGGATCAGGTGTGACTATCTACAGACTGTGGCTTCAAAAATGCTTAAAAAGACCCCAAATAAGAAAGCAACCATATTCTCCTTGCACTCCCAAGACTCAAAAAATTCATCAATATTTAATAATGAATAAAAATGAACAAACCTCAAGGGAATAGGGCTCAGTTCATCGAGAACCACAAAATCCCCAAATTTAGCACTTCTAAACACTTAATCCAAGGGTTTCTTAGATATCCTATCTCCGATCACTTCAAGGTCCAATAGGTAGTTGTTTCACCATTAGATGATTATTATAAGATGATCCAAATAATAATCTATGTTCCTCCTTAAGACCAAATGGCTACTGTTGTAGCATACCAAGCAAATTCATTAAGTTTCCTCTATAAACTGTGGCGATCACCCAAACATTCTTCCTTCTCAGAATGTTAATGGATTAGAAAAATATGGTACATGTTAATACTTAGTCATTCCATGTGTTACAATGGTTAGAGGTCATGGAATGACCATATTCAATTGGAAACTTACAAACTGTCAAAGGAATGGCTGAAACTACTATGCCAGTCATAATTAATTGAGTAAAAATACAAATATAGACCTCACAAATGCATAGATGTGGTCTGGGATCAATATATAACTATTCCAAATACATTGAAATGTAATAAAATGACAAATAAATCCATAATCACTCTAAGAACTCAAAGACATTGCATTTGAAAGAAGTTTATTTATCAAAAACTCAGTACAGTACGTACACCAGGTCTCCTTTGCCGTACAACAGGTTGTTCCTTCATGTTATAACTTCCTCCAAGTCTTTTCAACCAACTTGGGTGGTTAGAATATTATTTTAAGACTAAAAAAACATAAAAAAACCTTTCCCTCCAATTAACCACTAGCTGTTACATTTCAAAATTTGAATTTGTAACTTTGCAAATTTGTGACATTTGAGACTGCTAAGAATTGAAACTTTGTCAAATGACCTATGTGAACTTATTGACCTTGTCTAAGACTATTTGAAGAATCCCAAACCTTGAATGTAATCAAATTCTTGACCTTTCTCCTAAGGCTTATTATGTCCTTAAGGGCTTATTGCAAATTTATTACATTTATTAACCTTATAGGTCATTATAGGCTCCAAAATGCTCCAATTGATATCTTTGGATATCTTCATGTTCATTGATGTCTTTTTTATCTCCATAGGGTTTTTGAAGTCTTTATGTGCTCTAGGTGCCCCTGCACCATGTTCACCACCTTTAAAAAGATTCTTGTCCTAAGAATCAGTCCTTGCACTAGATGTTCTAGTCTGAACCTATACTTCATGGATATGGTGCCTTGGGGAAGGAATGAAGTCCCGTAAGGTGACTATTCTTCTATTCCCATGCCTTGCACTTACATAAACACATTTGTTAGAAGAAAAAGACTTATAGGAAAATCCTTTCCTAGGATCTTGTTGTTTTTCTATTGGAGTTTTTTGCCCTTTTCCCTGCAACATCTGAACATGTGTTGGTGATGTTTGCCCTCCAATGGGACACTAGACTATACCTATTTGAACATAGTTCAAATCCAAAAGTTCTACAGTTGTAGGACTATTCTACATTTTCCTATTCAATCCATGTTTGTGTGCATGTTGCTTGTGCAAACCTATATCATCTTTAATGTTTCCCTACCCATGCATAGGAATCTTATCTCCAAAACACATTATTATACTGTCTTTATCTCTGGAGGTTAGTGGCATTAACTTAAATTTCTCTTTTCCTTCATGGACAATATATGTATTAGAGTAGCCATCATGAATTGTCCTTCTCATACATTGCCATGGTCTACCTAATATCATATGCCCAAAATTCATAGAGATTGCATCACACCAAACCTGATCATTATATGGGCCAATTGAAAAATTGACAAGAGCCCTCTGACTAACCTTCACATTCAACTCTTGGTTTACCCAACTGGCACTGTAAGGGTTAGGATGTTCTACTAATTCCGATCCCATCTTAGACACCATATAAACTGAAACCAAATTTCTATGTGCCCCTGAATCAATAATTAGAGTACATACCTTGCCTTGGACCAAACATCTTGATTTAAATATACCTTCTTGTGCTGATATTGGTAATGGTCCTCCTTTCATCTTGAGAAGAAATTCTCCTACCTCAGGGTTTGATGTTTTAGGTTCATGAGTTTCCTCCTCTTCAATGAGATGTACCCTCCTTTCCTTGCCTTGATTAGAGTCCATCCATTTAGGGTACTGAAAAGATTGATGTCCAACTTCATTGGAATGAAAGCATCTTCCTATGAAGATGCCACTTCCTCTTCCTCCTCCAAATCTTCCACCTCTTTGGGTGTGTCCTCTTGCCTCAGGAGTAGTTCCTTTGTCCTCTTCTTCTGAAACCTAATTTTTCCTTCCTCCTCTTCCCCTCATTGTAGAACCTCCATTGTTGCTTCTATTCTTTCTTTCACTTTTCGTCTTCAACTTATCCTCTATTCTAAGGGCCAACTAGTAACATTCCTTCACACTTCAGGGGTTAGAAGCCACAAATTCATCTTGGATGTTAAATATTAAATCACCTAGATACCTAGCAATCTTAACAACTTCATCTTCTTCCAGTCTTGACCTTATGCTTAGTTTATAGAATTCATCTGTATATGCTTTAACATCTAAATCCTTTTGTCTTAAACATTGTATTCATTTATGCATTTGTATATCAAATTCTTTAGGAAGAAAGTTACCTTTTAGTTTTTCTATCATCTTGTCCCAAGAGACAATGTTTGGCTTACCTCTTCTCCTTTTATCTGTCTCCTCATGATCCCACCATAGGAGTGCATGCCCTTTGAGTTTTGTTTTTTCCAATCTGACCCTTTGATCTTCCAGTACCTCTTCAATTTCAAAGTATGCATCCATTGATGCAATCCAGTCCAAAAGCTCTTCTTCTTTAAGACTTCCATCATACATAGAGATATCTCCTCTCAACTTATGTTGTTGATTCTTCAAAGCCTTCAATGTCCTAATTTTCCTCTACTCTTTAGGATCTACTAGTTTCTCTAATACCACTTCGTGCAGAGGTAAGGGTGGTGGTTGAAGTTTATCGAATTAGAGTTTAGAAATTTCAGAGGTTTAGGCACTATCCCCAAACCCTCAAGTCCTCCAAATGATCTCAATCACACCAAGAATAACCCAAAGGAAAATTATGATGGGAATGGTATCTTTAGATTTTATTAAGGTGTAATCAAGTGATTTTGTGGTTCCAATTATGATCCAACACTCCTAGACCTTACAACTTCTTCAAATTGCCACTAGGCCTAATAGCCCTGTCTTGTAGCCCTGCAACAGCCTTCACAAAACCTTAACTCCAATTTTTTTCAAAGAAATAGAATAACTAATAAGTGATACAGATACCCTTTATCCTATACTTTAAGATACCAAAATCTTTCTATGGACTCTTTTGGATCAGGTGTGACTGCCTAGAGACTGTGGCTTAAAAAATGCTTAAAAAGACCCCAAATAACAAAGCAACCATATTCTCCTTGCACTCGTGAGAATCCAAAAATTCATCAGTCTTTAATAATGACTAAAAATGAACAAACCTCAATGAAATAGGGCTCAATTCACCAAGAACCGCAAAATCCCCAAATTTAGCACTTCTAAACCCTTAATCCAAGGGTTTCTTAGATATCCTATCCCTGATCACTTCTAGGTCCAATAGGTAGTTTTTTCACCATTAGATTATCATTATAAGATGATCCAAATCGTAATCTATGTTCCTCCTTCAGACCAAATGGCTACTGCTATAGCATACCAAGCAAATTCATTAAGTTTCCTCTATAAACTGTGGTGATCACCCAAACATTCTTCCTTCTTAGAATGTTAATGGATTAGAAAAATATGGTACATGTTAATACTAAATCATTCAATGTGTTATAGTGATCAGAGGTCATGGAATGACCATATTCAATTGGAAACTTACAAACTATCAAAGGAATGGCTGAAACTACTATGCCAGTCAGAATTAATTGAGTAAAAATACAAATATAGACCTCACAAATGCATAGACGTGGTCTAGGATCAATATCAAACTATTCCAAATACATTGAAACCTAAGAAAATGACAAATAAATCAAAAATCACTCTAAGAACTCGAAGAAATTGCATTTGAAAGAAGTTTATTTATCAAAAACTCAGTACAGTTCATACACTAGGTCTCCTCTACCATACAATGGGTTGTTCCTTCATGTTATAACTTCCTCCAAGTCTGTTCAACCAACTTGGGTGGTTGGAAAATTATTTTAAGACTAAACAAACATAAAAAACCCTTTCCCTCCAATTGACCACTAGCCATTACATTTCAAAATTTGAATTTGTAACTTTGCAAATTTGTGACATTTGAGACTGCTAAGAATTGAAACTTTGTCAAATGACCTATGTGAACTTATTGACCATCTCTAAGACTATTTGAAGACTCCCAAACCTTGAATTTAATCAAATGCCTAACCTTTTTCCTAAGGCCTATTAGGTCCTTAAGGGCTTATTGCAAATTTATTACATTTATTAACCTTATAGGTCATTATAGGTTCCAAAATGCTCCAATTGATATCATTGGATATCTTCATGTTCACTGATGTATTTTTGATCTCCATAGGGTTTTTGAAGTCTTTATGTGCTCTAGGTACCCCTGCACCATGTTCACCAACTTTAAAAAGATTCTTGTCCCAAGAATCAGTCCTTGCACTAGATGTTTTAGTCTGAACCTATACTTCATGAATATGGTGCCTCGGGGAAGGAATGAAGTCCCCTAAGGTCACTATTCTTTTGTTCCCATATCGTGCACTTACATAAACACATTTGTTAGAACAAAAAGATTTATAGGACAGTCCTTTCCTAGGATCTTGTTTTTTTGCTATTGGAATTTTCTGCCCTTTTCCCTGCAACATCTGAACATGTGTTGGTGTTGTCTACCCTCCAATGGGACACTTGACTATACCTAGTTGAACATAGTTCAAATCCAAAAGTTCTGCTGTTGTAGGACTATTCTGCATTATCCTATTCAATCCATGTTTGTGTGCATGTTGCTTGTGCAAACCTATATCATCTTTAATGTTTCCTTGCCCATGCATATAAATCTTATCTCCAAAACACATTATTATACTATCTTTATCTCTGCAGGTCAGTGGAATTAACTTAAATTTCTCTTTTCCTTTATGGACAATATATGTATTAGAGTAGCCATCATGAATTGTCCTTCTCATACATTGTCATGGTCTACCTAATATCATATGTCCACAATTCATAGAGATTACATCACACCAAACCTGATCATTATATGGGCCAATTGAAAAATTGACAAGATCCCTTTGACTAACCTTCACATTCAACTCTTGGTTTACCCAAGTGGCACTGTAAGGGTTAGGATGTTCTACTAATGCCAATCCCAACTTAGACACCATATAAACTGAAACCAAATTTCTATGTACCCCTAAATCAATAATTAGAGTACATACGTTGCCTTGGACCAAACATCTTGATTTAAATATACCTTCTTGTGCTGATGTTGGTAATGGTCCTCCTTTCATCTTGAGAAGAAATTCTCCTACCTCAGGCTTTGATGTTTTAGGTTGATGAGTCTCCTCTTCTTCAATCAGATGTACCCTGCTTTCCTTTCCTTGATCAAAGTCTATCCATTTAGGGCACCAAAAATATTGATGTCCAACTTCATTGCAATGAAAGCATCTGCCTATGAAGATGCCACTTCTTCTTCCTCCTCCAAATCTTCCACCTCTTTGGGTGTGTCCTCTTGCCTTAGGAGTAGTTCCTTTTTCCTCTTCTTACCAAACCTGATTTGTCCATCCTCCTCTTCCCCTCATTGAAGAACCTCCTCTGTTGCTTCTATTCTTTCTTTCACTTTTTCTCTTCAACTTCTCCTCTATTCTAAGGGCCAACTGGGAACATTCCTTCACACTTCAGGGGTTAGAAACCACAAATTAATCTTGGATGTTAAATATTAAACCACCTAGATACCTAGCAACCTTAACAACTTCATCTTCTTCCAGTCCTGACCTTATGCTTAGTTTATAGAATTCATCTGTATATGCTTTAAAATCTAAATCCTTTTGTCTTAAAATTTGCATTCATTTATGCATTTGTACATCAAATTATTTAGGAAGAAAGTTACCTTTTAGTTTTTCTATCATCCTGTCCCAAGAGACAATCTTTGGCTTACCTCTTCTCCTTCTGTCTACCTGCTCATGATCCCAGCAAAGGAGTGCATGCCCTTTGAGTTTTGTTTTTGCCAGTCTGACCCTTTGATCTTCCAGTACCTCTTCACTTTCAAAGTATGCATCCATTGATGCAATCCAGTCTAAAAGCTTTTCTTCTTTCAAACTTCCATCATACATATAGATATCTCCTCCCACCTTATGTTGTTTATTCTTCAAAACCTTCAATATCCCGATTGTCCTCTGCTCTTTAGGATCTACTTGTTGCTTTGATACCACTTGGTGTAGAGGTAAGGGTAGTGGTTTAAGTTTATACATTTAGAGTTTAGAAATTTTAGAGGTTTAGGCACTATCCCCAAACCCTCAAGTCCTCCAAATGATCTCAATCACACCAAGACTAACCCAAGTGGAAAATGATGATGGGAATGGTATCTTTAGATTTTATTAAGGTTTACTCAATTGATTTTGTGGTTCCAGGTATGACCCAACACTCCTAGACCTTCCAACTTCTTCAAACTGCCACTAGGCCTAATAGCCTTGTCTTGTAGCCTTGCGACATCCTTCACAAGACCTTATCTCCAAATTTTTCCAAAGAAATAGAATTAATAATAAGTGATACACATACCCTTTATCCTTTAATTTAACATACCAAAATCTTTCTATGGACTCTTTTGGATCAAGTGCATCTGGCTACACATTGTGGCTTCAAAAATGGTTTAAAAGACCCCAAATAACAAAGAAACAATCTTCTCCTTGCACTCCCAAGACTCAAAACCTTCATCAATCTTTAATAATGACTAAAAATGAGCAAACCTCAAGGGAATAAGGCTTAGTCCACTGAGAACCCCAAAATCCCCAAATTTAGCACTTTTAAACCCTTAATCCAAGGGTTTCTTAGATCTCCTATCTGCAATCACTTCTAGGTCCAATAGATATTTGTTTCACCATTAGATTATCATTCTAGGATGATCCAAATCATAATCTATGTTTCTCCTTTAGACCAAATGGCTACTACTATAGCATACCAAGCAAATTCATTATGTTTCCTGTATAAATTGTGGTGATTACCCAAACATTCTTCCTTCTGAGAATGTTAATGGATTAGAAAACTATGGTACATGTTAATACTCAGTCATTCCATGTGTTACAATGGTCATAGGTCATGGAATGACCATATTCAATTGGAAACTTACAAACTGTCAAAGGAATGGCTGAAACTACTCTGCCAGTCATAATTAATTGAGTAAAAATACAAATACAGATCTCACAAATGCATAGACGTGGTCTAGGATCAATATCTAAATATTCCAAATACATTTAAACATAAGAAAATGACAAATAAATCCAAAATCACTCTAAGAGCTCAAAGAAATTGCATTTGAAAGAAGTTTATTTATCAAAAACTCAGTATACTTTGTACACTAGGCCTCCTCTACCGTACAATGGGTTGTTCCTTCATGTTATAACTTCCTCCAAGTCTATTAAACCAACTTGGGTGGTTGGAATATTATTTTAAGACTAAACAAATATAAAAAATCCTTTCCCTCCAATTAACCACTAGCCGTTACATTTCAAACTTTGAATTCAAGTAACTTTGCAAATTTGTGACATTTGAGACTGCTAAGAATTGAGACTTTGTCAAATGACCTAAGTGAGCTTATTGACAATGTCTAAGACTATTTTAAGACTCCCAAACCTTGAATGCAATCAAATGCCCGACCTTTGTCCTAAAGCTTATTAGGTCCTTAAGGGCTTATTGCAAATTTAGTACATTTATTAACCTTATAGGTCATTATAGGCTCCAAAATGCTCCAATTGATATCATTGGATATCTTCATGTTCACTGATGTATTTTTGATCTCCATAGGGTTTTTGAACTCTTTATCTGCTCTAGGTGCCCCTGCACCACCAACTTACTTAAAATATAAGTGATTATATTTTTTGTTTCAAATTGTAGACTATCATATACCTCATAAGTGTCATTATGAGATCCAAAACAACTAAATATACTAAAATAGAAGCAAAATACAAATTTTTAGGTATTTCAAAATCTCCCCTAAAATATTAGATTCTCTTGCATAAAAAATTATAGGAGTTTCAAATTTTTCAGGAGGGGGAATGACATATACTTCACATCTTGGACCACTATTGAGGATCAATGATAGAGACTTGTACATTTTTTAATTTGTAGAATAATAAGGTTAAGCGTAACTCCACATATCTAACAATAAATTATATATGAATAAATTTATTATCATTCAGGAATTAATGGTACCAAGAAAATCTAAGGTTTGGAAATTTCAGTAACTCTAAACATTCAATCTTGAAAAGGTGAACAATAAAAAAATTAGAAATTAAGGTACACATATAAGTAATTCCAATGTTAGGGAGTAGTGGAGCAAGAGTTAGGGATACTTATTATGATTCACCAAAATAATAATGCAATAAAATACACATCCTTGGTGATTTAATTGAACAGGTCATTGTCAAGGATTAAAATATATGGTTATCTTTTACCCTTAGTCATGTTAGAATCAATCCAATACCTTTGAATTTATAAAAAAATATAGCAAAAAAGTTGGAAGTTAGGGATTGAAGATACCAATTAAGAAGTAATTAGTCAAAGAGATGATGAAAAATCAAATTATAAAAAGTAAGTGCAAATGAATCAAATTTTGATACCTATGAGAAGACATGTTGGTTAAAAAAAATTATAAATTATAAGAAGAATAATAAACACACAAGCATCATGAAAAGGATATTAGGAATATAAAATTCAAAACTCTAACAAGGAAAAAATGGTGAAGTTGGGGTATTAATGAAAGATATGAATAGATGAGAAATTTTAATTAGCTAATTGAGACAAAAGTAAAGAAGGATTAGAAATAAATGCATTCCATGATAGGAAACTCTTAACTACAAAAGATTCAACCTTCTACTAATAGATATACAAAGAAAAATGGTGAAAGTGTGAAGGTATTGATTAAGAATTTGCACAAGGATCACTAGAATGTTAAAATTCAAAACATAAAAGAGAACTTAATTGATAAAATATTTAACATCATATGAGATCTTGAAATAGATATGAAGTATAATATTAAGTAAGGTATTATTAGTTATATGCCTAATTTATCTTCTCTTAATATATTATTTGATAATACATTCATAAAGTATATCTGATTATATATGAGACAAGTATTTAAGTGACATAAATGTCCCAATGGACTAAATAGAAATAATGAAGATAACTAAGAATATGCATATAGATTTTCCTCTAATTTGTAACTCTCCTATAGGTATAGTGAATAAGTTAAAAGACCAAAATATGGAGAAAAGAAGATAACATTTGGTAAATAGGGAAAGTAATAAAGAAAATGATTTTGAGAGAACAAAAGTTTGTTTAGGTCCATCTTAAATAAAATTTCATCTCAACTAGATTCATTTTATATTATATTTTATATCAATGAGATGATAGTAAGAAATTGCATGATTAGCACTATAACATCGATTAATATTATGTCATTGTTGATCATGAACCAATTTATCTTACACATTAAAAAATTAGTATATGAATTTTTACATTACATTTTAGGTATTTCTTGTCAATATCATAATTATAATGAAGCACAACAACTTTAGATTGACTACATACATAGACAAGGAGTATACAAATGATTACAACAATGATTGATATACCCCCATAATATGATATGATTTTTTATAGAAGATGTTCTATTATTCTTTTTTAGTAGAGGTAAATTGGTTTTACAACGACTAGAAACATAAAATCCAAAATAATAAAGAGTCTAAAAATAAATAGTCTCCAACCAACATCTAAACAAACACTAACCAACCTATAGACAAAAGAACCAAAACCAGGGGACCAAAACCCCAATGAACTATAGAAAATTTATCATTTAAATAATTTTACTAAGAACATCCTCACAAATACTCCTAACCTTATTAACAATACTATTAACATGATTAAATCCCTTATCTTTACTTCAGAGCCTAGTAGCAGGGCTAGGAAGAGTAGCTTTACTCAAATCGCCAATAGAATTTGTTGTATCCTTATTAGAAGGTCTGCAACTTTTTGATGACCCAGTCTTGCAAATTTGACACTGATAGAAGGAGACACTCAAGAAAATTTTGAGAGAGATTGAAGCACATCCTCTTGTTCATTTAATTTCATAAGCCCCTCATCTAAGTTATGCATTTCCATTTTACTAATAGAAATCAAAACCTTGACTCTATCTTGCAAGATATTGAGAGTTTCTTCCATGTTGTTGAATTTTTTTTTATGATTTTCCTTGAGCTTGCTAATGCCTTTGGATAGGATATGAGTGTTGACCATAGTGTTGTCTAAATTAGGGTTATACAAGGAAGGGTTTTCCTTAAGTGTAGTAAACACATCAATGACCCAATTCAATATAGCATGTTGGCTATACATAAACAAAATTAACCATCTTGGCAATAGTCCCATTCTTAGGCATAGACAAACATTTTCCATCGGCATTTACTTCTCCACATTCAAAGGAATCTTGACATGAATATCCATGGGACCCTTATCAATAGTGTTATTCAGAGGGTTTTGGGCATAAATAGGGGAATTATCCTTAAAATTCTTATGTTTCTTCAAATGGGAAGACTTCCTAGACTCCATAGGGGGAAGGTACCCAACTAGGTCCCTCTTGTTTCTCATCTTAGTAGTAGATAGCTTGGATTTTCCTTTTGAATTCTTTGAAGAGGTAGAGTTAAGGGAATCAAGGACAAAACCATTAGCAGAGGAATAATTAGACCTATCATCATTACATAGGACAACCCTTTTTTGGTTAGAATCTGTAGGCCTTTTACGAGTATTGAAATGATAAATTCTATTCCTATTATAATCAACTTCTTGAAGATTAGACAACTCTTCATCCTCATAATAGGCTCTAATATTTTTTTGAAATTAAATCCCTATTTTAGGAAGGGAGTTCCTCTCAATGTGCAACACAAGGGAGTATTCCATAGTCAACAGAATGATAACCTTATGCAAAATAGTGAAAGATTGATTTTTGCTATAGGCCCTCAAGCTATGGTTCAAAGATGCCAAAAGATAATATAGAATAGATATACACTTATTATGATGAAAGTGGTTCAAAAACATAAAATATTTGCTAAAAAAATTGGTGAACTTACCATCCAAAGTCATATATCATATAATCACCTTCACAATGTCATCCCAAGGAAACTCAAGAGAAGCATGGTCATGTCGACCATCCAAGATTCTACCAAATTTGTCTCTTTATCTAGGCAAAAAGAAGATATCCAGTACCTCACTAACACTATTTTGGTCTCTATAGATTTTTCTTCCCTCAATCATGGTGTCAGAGACCTTGGTAATCAAATCCTATTTTATTTATAGTTTTAATCCATACATCTTCAAAATCCTTTCATTCCAACTATTGATGAATGCTTCCATTACCTACTTATCAACTCCATGTAGATTCTCCATGTATGGGTTCAAAGAACCCACCGAAAGCTCTGAACAAATGGCTTCTTCCTTCTACCATGTCTCATATCTCACCAGTTCAATTCTTTTTGTATCTGTCCCCATGGAAGTATCAAACCAATTCTCTCTGTTCTATGAAACAAGGAAAAAACAAACAACCAAAGCTAGGATCATCATCAGCATAAAAAAAGGAATTTAAATGGAAATTAATTATTCTCTATAAATCCATGAAATCCAAGGCATGGATCAATGAGACACTTCTTAGTATCAATGGGAAGTAACATTTGGATCTCAATAGGGATCTAGTCATTTTTTCCTCAAGACACTAGCTAATTAGACCTCACTCCAAGGTTGGCCAGGTTGTTTGCCACATCATTACCTTTATGAAACACATGTGAAATTTATGAGCTTGTAAACTTAGGTGCATAGCCTTACTATCCACAATAAGCAATCTTATAGTCCAAGATTGAGGGATGACACCATTTAAGAAATTTATAATGTTTAATGAATCACACTCCAACCATATTTTAGCCAGCCCATGCTCGTAAGCCATTTAAGCAATTTAAGATGTTTATTTTGTTAGGAGAAGTATCCAAATGAGTTTTTTTGTATGCTATGATCCCTATAAATGGAATATATTAGTAGTAGACAGGGAACAAAGAGACCTTAGTATAGGAAAAAATCATTGTAGTCTTAATCAAGATGTATTATATGTTGGTACTGACATGCAGAATTATAAAGGAAATAAAAATGACACAAGTGATGGGAGTACTCTTCACCAAACTTAGAGAATCAAGAAGCAAAAATGACATATTGAATATTTTGTTTAATAAATTTTATTCCAAAGATGGAGTATTGGATAGAGTTGTAATCACTTCCTCTTTAGGAAAATCTTTATAACTTTTTATTTTAACTTTCAGATTTTCGCTAATAATGTTGCCAAATATAAAGCTTTACTCTTTTTTTAAAACTAGCAATCAAGTATAAAGTAAAGAATATAGTTGAGCGTGATTTGAGATTGTTCATACTCAAATTAAACGAAAATATGCTTCTAAAATAATGAGTGTTTAAATTAATAGATGAATGATACTCTAGATAGCATTATGTGCTTCTACAATTCTTTTTCCATTGCAAGGGTGAGAAAAGAAAAGAACACGATGACTAATTTATCAATGAATACACCTTTATTAATAATTTAAATTATAGATATATTGGTAGAACCATTAGTACCAAATAATATTCATTATTATTATTATTATATATTTTTATATGTTTTAAACATATTAAATTTCCTTGATGAACATAGAAGTAAGAGATTACATTTATAGATTGTAAAGAAACTATTTTTGAAATGAACATATTTAAAACAAAAAAAACTAATAAAATCCTAAATATTTGATTACCCCTAAAAAAGAGTACTCAATGTTTGCAAATAGGGGCTTGACTCAAGACAATGGTGGAACCCTTAAGAGATTGTAATTCATACTATATTTGATTTAGAGATGTTCTTATTTTATACTTAAATGAAATGAATTAAATGTTCATAGATGAAATGGAGCACCCTGGATAACAAAGTCACTTTGAATAGGGCTACATGTTTGTCATAGAATAGCATTGAGGAATTCCCTCATGTCCGTAATGCAAGTATTTGGTGATTAAAGTCATCTGAGGAGGACCTTGGATCCAAGAAATGAATTAAACTCTATTAAGGTTTGAAATGTAAACGCCTTGGGACACATCTTCTTTGTCCATTAGCGCTATCAACGGCGGGAAACTTGGAAAATGAGAAAAAGCCCGGGAAGATGAAACGATGCCAACGTCGACCTAAAGAACATAACCACCAAACAACTTATACAATTATAGATGTTTCATCAAACCTGGGCATGCAAACAAAAGCCATGATCAATGAAAAAAGAGAAAAAAAAAGAAAGAGAACTAAAAAGCAAGTCCAAAGTCAATCATATGGAACTCAAAATAAATAAAAATGATGTTGAACAAATAGGGTTCCGGCGTCTACGCTAGGTTTGGAGGTACAAGGATTAAAAACAGCTAGAATACATCTAATAGACTAATTTAAAAAATTAGACTTCATTTCTATGACATTTTGATGTATATTTCCATTCTACACTGCAAAAATATTCCTTTCTTTATTCAGATCTTATTGAAATCACATTTCCCTACTATTAGTATAGTCTTCTTGTTTCTCTCCAATAATACTGTTCTACGTTGGACGGAAAGATCCCAACCTTCGAAATAACAGGACCAAAGTCATTGTTGTTTTATTTTAATCAATTAAGATAAATTGACGTAATATTTCATCATAATCTGAATTGCACTATTATAATTCGATTCACTCTAATTCTAACAATTTCCAAGGAGATCTTTTAATTCCAGCCATTAAGTATGTGACTACATATTGCAGGCTCGTATATTTTTAATAAAAGAGAAAGAAGTCTTTAAAGACCTCAACAAAATTATAGTCGCTCCAAATTTAATATTGTTTTTCCATTAGGTCTAATTATTAGAGTTTGCGCGTAATGATTAATTTCAATAAATTATATATTTAAATGATGAATCTTTAGAATGAATCAAGAATTAGTATCTTTTGAGGGCTCCAGTGTTTTGTTGAGTCAAGCACCTATTTGAACCATTGTGTACCTCTTCTAGGGCTAATAAAGTCTTGAGGATTTTATTAGTTTATAGTTAAACAAGTTCTTTTAAAAGTAGTTTCTTTACAATCAAGATGTTTCCAATAAATATAAAAAATTTAGTTTATTTATTTTCATATTCATTAAGGAAATCTAATTTTTTTTAAAATATGACAATCATGATGAAATATCTATCAATGATGAACATTAGTTGGAATGAATGCCTCTACAAAGATGTGTACATTTTAAATTCTTACCAAAGATTTATACTTTGACTTGAAAGCTATATTAGCAAAGAAATTATCCATTATGCTATTCTTATTTCCAACCTTTCAATGTAAAAAGAATCCAAGAACTTAGTGATATCTGAGGTATCATTCGTCTATTACATTAACCACTCATTTTTTGAAACATATTTTCTTTTATTTGAGTATAATCAACAAGAAATCACCCCAACTCTGAGATTCTTTACATTATAGGTAAATTTTAGTTTAAAACCTAATAATAAAGATTTATACTTAGCAACATCATTGGTCCACTCAAAATAAATTTACAGGAGAAATAAAATGAATTTCCTAAAGGGGAAGTGAGTATAAAACTATCTCATACACCATCTTAGGAATACAATGTATTAAGAAACATATTTCATGTGTCATTTTTATATAATTCTTGAAATTTTGGGTTCGGTGGAGCAATGCCCCCTTTACTTGGGTCATTTCTCTCTCCTCTATAATTTTGCATGTCTATA
>BSBK01005391.1:1445000-1485000 GCA_027943335.1 Chamaecyparis obtusa
AAAAGAATAAAGAAGTAAATGACCTCCAAAACAATCTCCGTAGAAGAAAAACAAGGGAGATGAAGATAAGATGAAAGAAGAAGAATAGAATAAGAAGAAGAAAAAGGAGGAAGAAGAGAAGAAGGAAGAAGATAAACTAGAAAACAAGTGGAAGCCATACCTTCCCATGCTAGAGAAAATAATAATTGGTGAAGGTAATTTAGTTTCAGTTGACAGATATTATGAAAGAAATAATAAAAAAGATAATATCAACATAGAAGAAATGATGATTAGGTACATTTTGGCCTTCAATAAGAACTTAATTGAACTTAGAGGAACTATTCCTATGGAGCTATTTGAAAAATTAGAGGCTAGGAAAGGAAGAGTCATAGATGAAGATTCTAAGATAAGGAAAGATGCCTCAAGTAGAGAAAATCTAGTAAATAGTGGAAGAAAATCAAAGGCTACTTGAAAATATCAATCCTCACTTAAGAGCTAAACTAAGAATAGTCATGATAATGGCTAGAAAGTATGAGGAGGTTATTGAAGAAACACATAAGGAAATTGAGAAGGTGTTACTACTAGACAAACCTGATATGGATATGATGCAACCTACTCCCACTAACCTAAAACACATTAGAATTGGTGAATTTTCAAAGGTAGTAGATACACAAACTGAAAACAAAGTATTAGAGGTAAGGGAAGAGAAAGAAGACAACTCTGTGCAAACCCCTACACTTGTTTCCTTTATTGATGATATTGGCATTTCTCTTAACCCATCATTGGATGAAATAGACCCATTTGAGACATTTGTGAAGGCTGTAGACCTTGTTGGAAATCTAAGTACAAAAGATCCCAAGGAGGAGAAACAAACCATGGAGGTAGAAGGAGACAAGGGGACTCCTCCCCAAATTACAGATATAGATAAAATCTCAAACTGAGAAGATAGAAGAAGTCAAGGAAATAGAAGAGGAACCTTGCAAAGGTGAGGCCACCATTGTAGGTAAGGAAAAACCCCTTGTTCTTACCTCGCCAGTGTTGGAAACCTAGTCTAGATTACTGAATTCCAACATAGAAGACATGGAAGAATATGATCTAATGAAATTATCCATTTTAGCCTTTGCGAAGGAAAAGGATAGGTTAGTAGAAAATTATGACAAGAGATCAAAAGTAATGAAAGTCACAAGAGAGAGGCCTGCTAAATCTTAATTTCACTACAGAAATGAAATGAGAGATTTTAAGTGGGTTTGGTATTTTGATCACCTAGTTAAGGGGAGATCATATCCCTACCACATCAAATATTCCAAGACATGATAGACACAAGATTAATTCACATGACCTTTTTCTAACTAAAGAGATTTTATGATTCTTGTAGTTTGATCATCGAGTTAATGGGAGAACATATATCTAGTCACCATGTTCCAAAAATAGGTAAGGTCTTAATTAATGTAGGTTTTAAAATAGAAACATGCTCATTCAAAATTAAATTTCCACACATGAGAAATTTACAAGTGTGTACCTTTGGATAGTTTTAGTAAAAAAATTTTTGTAGTCTTACCTTTGGAAATAAGCTTGAAAACAATGTTAGTATCCCATGGTTAGAAAAATGATAAAAAATTTATTCCTAATGAGAATTTTTATCCACCGAAATATTATATCTTTCATAATATTTATTTACGACACATGTGTAGTGGTCAAACTCTTTGCCTTATTCCTTGGTTATATCCATTGACACTATGCAATCCCGATGTGATACTTCTATGAGTCTTTTCATCAATGCCTTCCTAGCTAAAAATCCTAGAAGTATTCTCACATGTTTCTTAAACTTCATGTTTGTTAGTCATTAGTACACAAAACTCCCCAAAATCACATAATTAACATTCAATAATCTTCAAGTATAGTAAGGTTTAGTTTGAAAATAAGGGAATGACATAAGAAGAGGAAAATTAATGTGAACATTGTATTTCAATTGATAAGATTACAATTTTGAAATATACCTATTAATACTTTCCCTCGTGTCTTCAACCCTAAGTACTTTTATGGTCTTCTCTTGTCATTCTTTGTGAGTTATACTTTCTTTCAATGCCTTGTGTAATCTAAAACCCAAAATTTTCTACACTATGTTCTTAAATTAAGATGAACCTTTCATGTCATCATAAACTAGTTAGAATCCAAAAAGTTATATTTTCTACAAATAAAATATGATGCTCTATTATTCAATTTACGGAACTAAAGAAATGCATAGAGGCACTAGGATAATGAGAAGTGTTAAAAATTAAACATATGTGCTAACTAAATTATTTAAAGCACTAAAATAGTTAGCAAAACATAAAATAGTATCAAGTGCGAGAAGGATATGCAAATGGGCTATAAATTTTGATAAAAGGTGCTAAATGATTGTCGATAGGTGCTATTGTAATGAAAAAAAGAACTAAAAGATCGAATGAATGTGCTAATCTGATGGATTTCAAATAGAATCACTTGTAGGGGCTTTAGACCAGAAGGTAAAGGCGTTGATTTATTTTTAAAAGTCACTAAAATTATTGATGGACTCTCTAATCACTCAAAAAAAAGTGCTAAACAGAGGTTTAATTTCTCTAATCCTTTCAAAATCTACAATAAGCACACATTAAAATAGGAGCATGGACTGCATGGTGGGAGCCAAAATGTCTATTCTGTAAAATAGGGTTAGTCTAAAAACGAAGCAAATCAAAACATACTCATAGGACATTAGTTCATCAAACAATTTGAAATAGCACAAAATTGAAAGAAAACATAGTTTGAATAATTGCATCCCATGATCCTCTATCTCCAAGGATCCTACATTGATCTATTGATGGATCTCAGTTTAGCACAAGAGATCAAAGTGAGGATGATAACCTAAATAATGAGAGATTTTTTTTGTTAAAATGGATTAAATGAAATAATGATATGAGTAATGTTAATTTACACTAAAATGAACATTATGTTGAACAACAAGATTCTAATGGAAGTGAAACTAAATGCCATGATGCAAAAACCCTAATATTACCCCTATTTCTTGAGGATGGATCCAAAGATAGTGGACCATCAAGAGATTCCTAAAGTGATGTAAAAAATGAGTGACAAAATATAAGTGTGAGTGGATCCTTATTTCTCATAAATGTCTTCTATATATAGATTCATCATTAGGGGGTTTACATGGCTTGTCAATATTCCTCGAACTAAAAGGATGAAAAGTGGTGTTTTGCGGAGGAAGATGAAGTTACATGTGTTCTAGAGTGCCAAGTGCTGCCAAAGTGATTCCTTTTTTATGACATGTGTCTTTGGAGGTTGCATGGAAGTTGGAAGAAAGGGAAAGTGCCTCTTTGGTGGTTGGCATGAGAATCTCTACATTTGATGAAAAATACAAAGTTTATTTAATAGTAACCTTAATTATCATGTGAAAAGGGATGGGGTGGGATTAATTAGGAGATAAATGAATTTATCTTTTTAAATGAATTAATGGGAGGTGTAGGAATTAATTAGGAAATGAATTATATAGTTATAAAACTATATAATAGATGAATGCTTATTTATAAAAGGATCTTTAGTGCCTGGATTTAATATGCTCAATTTTACATGTGTATAGGAACCTATGATAATATTCAAACAAGGAAATAATATTCATGCCAACAAAGGGAGTAATGGGTATGTGCAGGATCATGGTATGCCAAATCTGGCCCTTAAGTGTCAATGAAACTTTAGAAATCAGGGTTAAGAAAGTTGACTTAAAAAAATGAACAAGTTATCAATCTAATATCAAAAATATGTAAGAACATAATCTGTAGAAAAGTCAATTTAGTTTAAAGTATACTAGCCCTTTTTAAAAAAAAAATAATCTATATGGTGAAAATTTTAAATTTTAGTGTAGTAGTATTAAAATTTGAGAAAGATAAAAAGTAAGTTATTTTTGACAACATTAAACACAATCAAATGATAATATTTTTTTTACAAGATTCTAGATATAAGTATTCTAGAGTCATGTCCAGATGTGACGCATATTTTTTGTAAATTTATTTCAAGGAAATAATTAACTATGATTTTTCTGCTACAATTTGTTGTACAGATCTGGAGAGTGATCCCAGCGGCGGTTACATGGTCTATTTGGTGGGAAAGGAATAAAAGAATCTTTAGAAAGGATAAGAGCTCAGTTGAACAGGTGTGTGGGGTGGTGGAAAAATCAATCTAAAAAATGGTGAATGCATACACTTTGAGATCAAAGTTGGTATTGAGTGAAAGCACAAACCTGTGTCGCAGTAGAGGACAAATTAGGGGGTTTTTGGCCAGAATGGTTTCGACCGAACAAGGTTCAACCGCACCTATGTGGCAGCCATGAGGTGCCAAGTGGCACCTATGTGGCAAGTATGCTTCGACCGAACCTGTTTCGGCCGAAACGGGTTCGGCCGAACCCCTGGAAAATTATAAATAGGTGAAAATTGCCCTCCGGAGCTCATTTGTTCACTAGCGACTTCCGGATTTTGAGGAGTGCTTAAGAGGGTTTCGGCTGAACCAGGTATGTTTTTTTTTTTTTTTTTTAAAGTTTTATTTTTTTAAATGTTTTTTAATAGTTTTATTATGTTTTATTGTTTTTTAATTTGTTTTTTTAATTTAAATAAAATAGTTAATTTTTTTAAATGTGTTAAAATAGTTAATTTGTTTTTCTAATTTAAATAAAATAGTTAATTTGTTTTTCTAATTTAAATAAAATAGTTAATTTGTTTTTTTTAATTTAAATAAAATAGTTTTTTTTTTTTTAATTTTAATAAAATAGTTCATTTTTTTTTTAATTTAAATGAAATAGTTAATTTAGTTTAAATTTAATATTTTAAATTTAACATAGTTAAGCATAGTGAAACATAGTTAACATAGTTAAACATAGTTAAACATGTAGTTAACATAGTTAACCATAGTTAAACTTAATAACATAGTTAATCTTAAGAACATAGTTAACATAGTAAACATAGTTAACCATAGTTAATCTTAAGAACATAGTTAACTATAGTTAAACTTAATAACATATTTAACCATAGTTAATCTTAAGAACATAGTTAACATAATGAACATAGTTAATCATAGTTAAACTTAAGAACATAGTTAACTATAATCCTAACTTTAATCCTAGAACCCTAATATATTATAGATAATCCTAACACAAATTGTAACCCTAAACCTTGATCATACTCGTAATTGTAACCATTAACCTTTAACTCTAACCCTAACAATTTAATCCTAACTATAACCCTAAATATTAATTGTAACAATAACCAAAACCCTAACCCTAACTATAATCCAAAGTCTAACCGCAATTCTAAGTGTAACCATAATTCTAACCCTAACCCTAAACAAATTTCTAACCCTAACGATAAACCTAACCCTAACATTAAACCTTAACACTTAATCCTAAATGTAACTATAACTATAACCAAAAGCCTAAACCCCAACCCTAACCATAGTCATATACTCATTAAATGCTAAACCCTAACCATAAATGCTAAAATATAATTAGAAATGGTAAACCATAATTATAAACCTAAACCAAATCCTAACTATAAAATTTTAATCTTAACATTGATCCTAAGCTTGATCCTAACACTAACCACAATCAAAATCCTAACCCTGACCATACTACTAACCACATGATGTATTTACCCTAAGCTTGATGATATCCTAATCCTATGCTCCAATCAGTGAACATGTAATTAGTGAACATAATTAGAGAACTAATTACTAATCTAACAAAATTTTACTAATCTAATTAGTGAACATTATTAGTGAACATAATTAGATAATTAGATTTAACTTAACCCAACTATAATTATGTATAATTATATTCAACATCAAGAACCTAACCTCAACCTTAAAAAACCATAAATTTGTAAACTAAAACCCAATGTAAATACTCATGCAAATTAATCATAGTTATAACCCTAACCTTAATTAGTCAACATAATTAGTGAGTTCATAATTACTAATCTAACAATTTTACTAATCTAATTCTAAGTGAACATAATTAGTGAACATGTAATTAGATAGCATAATTAGATAACTAAATACTAATCTAACAATTACTAATCTAATTAGTGAACATAATTAGATAATTCTAGATAACTTAACTAGAATATAATTAGTGAACATAATTAGATAACTAGAATAATTAGTGAACATAACTAGATAATTAGATAACTTAACCCAACTATACATAATTATATTCAACATCAAGAACCTAACCTCAACCTTAAAAAACCATAAATTTGTAGACTAAAATCCAATGTAAATACTCGTGCAAATTAATCATAGTTATAACCCTAACCTTAATTAGTCAACATAATTAGTGAGTTCATAATTACTAATCTAACAATTTTACTAATCTAATTCTAAGTGAACATAATTAGTGAACATGTAATTAGATAGCATAATTAGATAACTAATTACTAATCTAACAATTACTAATCTAATTAGTGAACATAATTAGATAATTCTAGATAACTTAACTAGAATATAATTAGTGAACATAATTAGATAACTAGAATAATTAGTGAACATAACTAGATAATTAGATAACTTAACCCAACTATACATAATTATATTCAACATCAAGAACCTAACCTCAACCTTAAAAAACCATAAATTTGTAAACTAAAACCCAATATAAATACTCACATGTAAATTAATCATAGTTATAACCCTAACCTTAATTATTGAACATAATTACTAATCTAACAATATTAGTGAACATAATTAGATAACATGTAATTAGATAACTAATTTATATGCATGTTTAAATTTATAGTTCATGTATGCACGTTTAAATTTGTAGTTCATGTATGCACGTTTAAATTTGTAACATGTATGTTTCTTAAATTTGTATATACATGCATGCAATGATCTCTATATATATATTCAGATTGTTTATCTATTACACATGGCATCTGGTAGAGCTTCCGTAGATTTTGGTGAGGCTAGTGTTCATGGGGGCGTGGTAGTGCTCGTAGTCACAGCTCTCACGCATCAGCTGATACAACTGATGCTAGATAGAAGTTATTTGCAGATACTATTGACAGATTGCGACGAGCACTACAGATTTTGGAGGAGACATTAGTCTCATCCACCACTATCCCTAATAGGGATAGGGTGAATGTTATTAGAGATGAGATGTTATGTATGATTGACACTATTCAATCATACAACCCATATGATGAGATTAGTGCTCATGGATTCTATACTTCTTTGTCTCGCAGTGTCACTGGCACTATGAAGTACAACACCATTGATACACTTGTTACCACCCTTATGGTGAAGGGTATGTTTCCTCATTATTTAGATAAGAGGAAGGTGAGAGGATATATGGTGACGAGATGTGAGGATGATCTTGTGGTACCCTTCATATATCCTCGATGGTTGGCCTCGCAGCACAGTTGGCCCCAGAAGGATGAGCTGCCACTATATTTCTGCAAACAATTGTATGCAGAATTTCATTTGCATCTGGATGTTGATTTTACAGATATTCCCGGTTATGTTGGGTAGGGGAAGGGTAGATTATATGACAGGTTTAGAGCACCTAATGCCCCTGTGCCCGCTGATAAGTGGGCAAGGGTGGGTCCAAACCTTTTGGTCGTACCAAAAGGTTTGGAAGTAGCAGGTGTGTGTGTGAAAATTGTACCTAATCTGTAGACACAACAATCAGTAAAACATTAGAGGTTAGTGATAATCAAAATCGTGCAAAATTGAAATCTAATTTAACCAAGCGATTTACTGCCTTCTAGTAAGGGCAAGATTAATGTTCTCTGATTGTTATCGAGATCAGTGACCTAGACGACACCTAAATGAAGGATTTGAATGCAATTGATCTAGATATGAATTGAATGCAATTAATCTATATTTTTGGATTTTCTATGCAATAAGAATGAAAAACTGATATGAAACTAATCTATATGAAAAAATTGATATGAAACTATCTAAGAATGATATGCAAAAAAAAAAAGATTGATCTCACAAAGATGTTGATTCGCAAGAGCTTTGATTCTCCCAATTCCAATTCTCCAGCGTGATTGTGCAAATTTGTGGATGAATTATGAAGCGCTGAGCCTTGATTTTATAGAAATCCAGGGCTTTGGAGGTGCATAGAAAAAGCCATAAATCACTCAAATAAACTCAACTTGATTTTTGAGTTATTTTTAAATAAAGATAATTAAGTCACAAAAATCATGCAAAAGCACAGTTCAACTCGAATTAGAAGTTTAGATCAACTTTAAAACTCAAAAAGATGTTGAGTTTCAAAAAGCTAACAACTTGCATTGATTTTCCAATTTGAGTTTAACTGGTCTTTGAATATGCACATGGATAATTATGATTTAATAAATAAATAAAGTGATTTATGCTCAACTTAATTGATTTTTGAAATAAAATAATTAATTTATGGGTTAATTAACTATTTTACCAAACTTTTATTAAAAATTATACTATTAAATAATGACAACATGCTTTAATTAATTAAATAAGAATTTAATCAATTATTCATAGGAATTTTGATTTATTGTCAAAATTAAATAATACAATTAATAATAGATAGAATTAAATTTAATTAAACAATTAAGTGGCAAATATTAAATCTAATTAATTAAATATGAAAATATTCAATTAATCAAATTTTAGGATAAATGTGATTTATTGCCAAATAATTATTAAATTAAAGATAATTATGATGATTAGGAATATTACTAGGAATATTCCCCGATGTAGAATTTAAGATAATCAATTATGATTCGATGATGTTTAGATGTGCCTTAGATTAGGACTTTGATGTCGATTTCGTTCGAATTGAAGATGTAGGAGATTAATGAACTTATAGCCCATTTTTGTGGTATTACATTTTGCCCCTCTTTGAATTACTGTGTGAAGCGCAGTGGTTCAAAGAAAGTCTGTGTTTGATAAAGATATGAAACTGATGTTTGAAATTGATAATTGATATGAGACAGAAGCTGATTGATATTGATTTGATATGGAGATAATAGGTCCTGAGTGACCAAAGATAATGTTCACTATAACAGCAAATGAACCTATGATTGTGAAAAAGTGTCAAAATGCCTGATTCCAAACCTTAGGATTGCAAAGAAGTGAGTGACCGGTTCTAGACTCGATTGTCTTAGCAGAACTAGCAGGTATCACATCCGAATCCTTCAGTTGTCGAAGAACCAAGGAAAGAACACTATGATCCGATGGTTGCAAAAACTGATACACTTTACAAGATTAGGAGAATACCAGATTGATATGGATCTTGATGAATCTGATATGCCCCAAGTGATGATAGATTTGCCCCAAGTGATGAGGACTTTTTGATGAATCAGTAACTAGAAGTGATTGTTTGTCTTGATCACTGATGAGAGATATTGATAGAAATCGATTTACAGACTTTGAATGATATGCAATACCATGCCCTTTTTGGGATTAAAATTGAAATCTGACAAGAAAAGTCAGTGTTGAGAGTTTAGAAGCATGTTAATTGATTTGAGAAGTGGTTAAACACGTTCGGGAACGCATTGTGCATCGTTGGAAGGTCCCAAAAGACCAAGTTTGACTAGGTCAAACATTGAGTTGACCATAGTTGACCAAGTTGAAATTTTGATAGTTTGATGGAAGATAATCAGTTAAGTTGAATTTTAGATTTCTGTGATGATGGAAGGTTGATTATGCAAGCAGTGAATAAGATAAATGATCTCAGATTTCAATTTTGATCCCGAAAAAGGATTCTACTTGCTATTTCATTGGAGGAACCTTCGTGTGAGATTCGGCTCTTGTTAGATTTGAAGAATTGATATGAAGAATTGTTTAAGCATTGAAGTTCATTTAATCATTGTGAGATCATGCAAACATGCAAAATGAAATGCAACCTAAGACCTAGGACCTAGTCACTGATCATATGTCGATTTGTTATCATCATTGAACTTTTAGGTAACCGGATAAATCAATACAATGCCCACTAGCTATGAAACCATAGACATATGAATATCGATTTGTATGTGCATGAATCAATAAAACACCCACTGGTCAACAACCATGGATATATGAATATCGATTTTATTCTCGGAATGTCAGATTAGATATAAGCACCAAGGCACAAGCGCCAGGATGACCTGAATATCATGTCCATTTTGATATAGCAATTTGTATAAGCATCAAAACATAAATGTCGTGATGACCAGAATACTCCTTGCATTGCAAACACATCAAACAGTCAAGAGATCATTCTAAATCCAATGTGAATTACCCGTAGTGACCCTTTATCATTCACATCCTTAGGCAAGATCGCGTTCCACAGTAGGAGAAAGAACTTACTCAAAAAGACAATAGTTAGATCAAACTTCCTTGAATTTTCTGGGTATTAATGGTCGAGGTACGCATGGCCATCCAATTCGAGATAGAGGCTCTTATAGTCGGACACCATTTCAATCCAAAATTTCCAAAGTTATTAGATTGTCACATACAAGCAGAAGACAAAGAAAAGATTATGCCCCCAGTCATCACTCTCTAAATCCTATAAAGGACATCATTGAAGAGCTCGAAGGGACACAATATGCAAAAATCTCAATGCGAATCAGTAAGCATACAACGAGATAAAAGCATGTAAAAAGCATAGATTGTTTTCAGTTGAGTTTTGATGTTTGATTGCATTGTTGTAGATGCAAAATCCTTTCTGGAGACAAGACTGACTGACTGACTCACATGAAGCTTCAAAGGACTTTGACTAGATATGATCGATCTAAGATACATGGGAGACCATAGGATATGGCATTGATTGCCCCCAAGTTTTAAGCATTGATAGGATACAGACGCTTGAGCTGATTGTGTATAGACTGACTTATTGAAAACTGGAAATGCAGAAACAAACCGGGAGATATGTACAAACTAAAGCAAGACTGAAAGCTAGGAAAGACCAAGATTATGCTAATAGATGGAGCATTTTGAACAAGTGGCACCCCTTTGCCGGGTTTTCACCATCTTGGCAGAGATTCTATTTTTGCTACCAAGGCGCCTGTTTCCAAGTTTTCACCAAGGCACTTTTTTTTTTTTTTTTTCATTTTTTTGTATTTTTCATTTTTCAAATTTTTTTCAATTTTTTGATATTTTCTGATTTTTTTACGAATCATCAAGGCACCTATTGCTAGGTTTTCACCAAGATGTTCATTTTTTTCAGGACTTTTTCCAATTTTAGGATTTTTTCAGGATATTTAACCATAGACTGAATGCCTTAGGCATAGAATTTCTTCAGATGGAGAACGTTGATTGGTTCTTGGAGCTGTTCTCCTTCAGTCGTTGAGAGTTGATAGGCACTAGAGACAAAAGTAGTAGTGATGACAAAGGGACCTAGCCAGTTGGGTTCAAACTTCCCCTTGCGTTCTCGTTGGGATTGATTTTAAAGATTTTCTCTCAAGACTAGATCGCCAACCTGAAATTCTCTGTGTCTGACTTTCTTATTGTAGCCTCTAGACATTCTTTTCTGATACACTCTGAGATGATCATATGTTGCTTGTCTGTGCTCATCTAGTAGTTCAAGTTCTTGCAACCTAGACACTCTGTAGTCATCGTCGGTGACAAGTCCATGCATTCTAATTCTGAGTGATGGGATTTCAACCTCAATAGGTAGTACTACTTCAGACCCATAAACTAAAGTGAATGGTGTAGCCCTAGTAGGTGTTCTGATACTAGTTCTGTAGGCCTAGAGAGCTGGATTGATCATCAGATGCCAGTCTCTTCCTGTTTTATTAACTGTTCTGTGCAAGATCTTCAGGAGATTTTTGTTTGAAGCCTCAGCTTGTCCATTCCCTTGAGGATAGTAAATAGAAGACCAATGTTGTGTAATCTTGAATTTAGCACATAAGTCATCTAGATCCTTGTTTTTGAATTGTCCCCCGTTATCTGTGATTATAGAGTGAGGGATCCCATATCTACAAATGATGTAGTTCAGGATGAACATAGAGATATGTTTCCCTGTTGCTTGTGTTAGAGGAACTCCTTCTACCCATTTTGTAAAATAATCTGTAGCTGTGATTATATGGGTATGTCCATTGGAAGAGTTGCGGATGGATAGCACCTATGAGATCAAATGCCCATTATTGAAAAGGCCATTATGTAGTAAACGGAATCAGATCTCTCCCTGGAGCATGAATCAAGTTGCCATGTACTTGACACTGTTGACAGTTTTTAGCAAATTTAATAGCCTCTTTCTCCATTTCAGGCCAATAGTACCCAGCCCTAATAAGTTTTCAAGCTAACGTTAAACTGTTTGAATGTGACCCACATATACCCTCATGGACTTCCTCTAATGCACGTTGAGACTCTTCCCGTTCTAAACATCTAAGCAGTGTACCAGGGTAAAAGCACAAAGCTGTGTCACATTTGAGGACAACTTATCAGCATAGCTGAATTTGAGTATTTCTAACTAAAATTATTTTTTGTCAAACATATGGTCTAGCTACATTCATTCTAGCTAAGTTAGATAAGTTCTTCACCTTTTCCAATTGGAAATATCTATTAAAAGCATGTTTTATAACAATTATTAAAGAAATAAAATTATTTCAAAAAATTGATGTTTCAATAACTCTTCCTCTTTTTAATGATATTTTTTTACAAATATAAAAATACCCTTTTTTAGAGCACAGAGTCAAGATTATCATCATATAATTTTTATAATATTTTAATTAGATTTAATATATTATAATTTCAAAATACTCCAAGTAGGTATTTTAACATTCGATAACAAGATGCTTCAAAAATAGAAAAAATTAGTAAAGCTTATCAAAAAAATTGAAAATTTATATTTAACACTAGAGGAGAGAGTTATCTTCAAGAGTGTGTAATTTATTTTTTGAATGGTGTAGATTTGATAGGGGAAACTTGACGCGAGATGAAAACTTTCGATTTCAGGTATGTTCAACTTTGAGTGGTTATATTAGAGAAAATATACATTGAAAACTAATTTTTCTTCTTTTTTGCACTAGCTATACATTTTATCTATGACATATTTTGAAATGAAAGGAAAAAAAGATTATTTGCATATAGTTTTTTGTTGCAAACAAGACCCTCATTTTTCAACATTTTTCAGCAAGTAAAAAATGGACTTAAAAAATTTAAAAACTATGTGAATTCTTCTTAAAAAAAAATTAAAAAAATTATAGGCATAAACTTCATCCACTTTTACACATTTCATTAGTTTACATCATCTCCAAATTTTAAACATAAATGCCATTTTTATGTCGTTAAAGTTAAAAAATTTATGTGTTGTTGACCTTTTCCTTTATAAAAGTGTGACACAGCTTTGTACTTTTACCCACCATCTAGACCTCGTTTGTACAAGTCATTACCAATGATGATATATCAGGATGCAGAGCAGATAAGGTTTCATTTCTCAAAATGGTTAAAAGAATTAGGAATGATTTGGTCATGGAGATAGGAGAATAGATTTTTGTAGCGAGATGAATCATAACCTACAACGGTGCAGATCATGCGGGTTTTAGGGGAGTCATATGCAGGATAGGATAGGGCTTCCACCAGGAACTCGTAGCGTAGTTCATGTTCAGGCTGGTGTAAGAGAGTAGATAATGTCACCATTGCATCAGCAGCCTTATTCTCCATTCTAGGTATTTGCTCAAATGTGATAGATATGAAATATTTCTTTAAATCATCTACCATTTTCTTGTAAGGAATGAGCTTTTCATCTTTGGTTTGGTACACATCATTGACTTGGTGGATAACCAGTTGTGAGTCTCCATGAATGTGTATCTCAGCAACTCTCCACTGTATTGCCATTTTCATACCATTGAGAAGTGCCTCATATTCTGCAATATTGTTTGTGCAAGGAAACTTTAATCTGAATGCTTTTGGTATCGAGTATCCTTGAGGAGTGATGAACAATATGCCTGCTCCAGATCCATTCTCTATGTAGGAGCCATCAAAGAATAACTTCCATTCTCTAGAAGAGAGGTGCATGATAGAGGAATCAGGAAATTCCATTTGCATGGGTGTATTATGAAATAGTGGTGCTTCAGCTAATTGATCAGCAATGACCTGTCCTTTGATAGCTTTTCTTTCAACATATTCAATGTCAAATTCGCTCAAGAGCATGACCCATTTAGCTAATCTACCTGTGAGGGCAGCTTTGCTTAGTAGGTACTTCAGTGGATCAATCTTAGCTACCAAATGAGTGGTATGAGCTAACATGTAATGTCTCAGTTTCTGTGATGCAAAGATCATAGCTAGACATGCCTTCTCTATCATTGAGTAGTTCTTCTCATAGGTCACTAAGGTTCTGCAGATATAGTAGATGGCTCTTTCCTTCTTGTTCTCATCATGTTGTGCTAGTAATGCCCCCAGTGATGTATCTGTTGTGGAGACATATAATATTAATGGCTTCCCATGAATAGGAGGCATCAAGATAGGAGGATTTGAGAGATAATTTTTGATATGATCAAAATTCTTTGCACAGTCTTCATTCCATGTAAAGGTCACACCTTTATGTAATGTCTTTGTGAAAGGTTGTGATATGTCAGCTAACTGTGATATGAATCTCCTGATAGATTGCACTCTCCCTTGCAAAGTTTGCATTTGACTGATATTCTTGGGAGGTTGCTTCTCAATGATAGCCTTGACTTTAGCCAGATCAACTTCAATACCTTTCTTTGAGACTATGTATCCCAGGAGTTTTCCAGAAGTGACACCAAAAGCACACTTCTTAGGATTTAGTCAGAGACTAAATTTTTCCATTCTGTCAAGGATCATGCTCAAGTCAGTTAGATGTTCAGTTCTGATCATTGATTTTGCTAAGGTATCATCAACATAATCCTCCATTGTTCTATGCATCATATCATGAAAAATAGATGTCATTGCTCTTTGGTATGTAGCTCCCACATTTTTGAGTCCGAATGGCATAACATTCCAACAGAAGGTTCCCCACGCACATGTGAATGTAGTTTTCTCTTGGTCTTCTAGAGCAATTTTGATTTGGTTGTATCCAGAAAAGCCATCCATTAAGGAATACATCTCATAGCCCGCAGTCATGTCCACTATCATATCAATGTTAGGTAGTGGGAAGTCATCCTTAGGGCATGCTCTGTTCACGTCTCTAAAGTTCGTGCACACTCTGATTGAACCATCTAGTTTTGAAACAGGTACAATGTTGGAGATCCACTCAGCATAGTCTATGACACAGATGAATCCAGCTTTTAGGAGTTTTTCTAGTTCTGCTTTGACTAAGAGTGCAACATGAGGATGCATCTTTCTCAATTTTTGCTTGATTGGTTTTACTCCAGGAGCAATGGATAGATGGTGCATAATGAGATTGGGATCCAATCCTGGCATATTTGAATATTTCCATGCAAAATTGATCTTTTTTTCTGATAAGAATGTAGTGAATTTATGTTTCTCTTCTTCTGATAGAGATTGTGCTACATGTACCAATTGTGGTTCCTCTGTTGTACCCAAATTGATGGAATGAGTGGGCTCAATCAGAACTGGAGATCTATCCTATAAATGACTCAGAAGGACATCAAATATCTCATCCTTAGGCACCTCAGAGAGGTTTTCACCTTTAGATACGTCTTTTCTTTTTACTTTTGTAGGTTCTGAGACTGCCACAAAGTGGTTTTCACCCTCAGAACTCTTTTTCTTTTTATTTTTTTGACTAAGATATTTGATGTCCGACTCAGTCATGCTGACACTCGGTTCGCTGATGGAAGTCCTCATAGGCTCGACTGCATTGAGGTAACAAGCAAGGGCATAGTCACTGGAAAAGGTGTAAACACCATGGCTTGGGTTTGTGGAAGTTTGGTCGATAAGATCAGGGTGTTGGAGGGTCAAAGCGGGAAAAGCTTTGGATATGGTGTTCACGGATGTGGATATGTCATCATTGGTCCTAACCCGATGCTCAAGTTCAAAGGTGATATTACAGCTCAAAATGTTTAACTTGTGAATAGGCTTAATGTTATCGTGGGAATCCTCTTCAGCCATAGGTGGATCAGACATGTTAAGTTCATTGTTTCACTCTAGACCTACGTTGGGTTGAGATACATATTGGTGAATAACATCAATATATTTCTCTGTGATAAGCTCATCTTCTTCTGGAATGGCTCCCCATTCATAGTCATTTGACTCAGCTTCTGATTCAGGATCTCTAGGAAATTTGAGAAAATGTGTGAAGTCAGGATGAATACCCCAAGAAGGATTACCCTCAGTCTCTGACTTGAATTCATATTCATGGGAATCAGTGTCAGAATAACTACTCTCTACTTCTGGATCAATTTGATCACCTTCGAGATTGGCTGGTTCTTGTGGTGCAACCATCTCTTGCACTACAGTAGGTTCTTGTGTTCCTACTACATTAATTCTTTTGATAGGATCATCTTTATCATCATGAAGATCTTTGATCTCCTTAGGCAATTTTTCATAGGGGATGAGTTTTGAACTATCTGAATCATCATCTGAGGGCTCTGTCTCTTCTTTCTTGAGAAGGGGTTCTCCCGGTGTAATTTGTTCTATGACATGAGAACAACCACCTTTGAGATGATAAGGTCTCTTTGTAAAGCCTAAGCCCGCAATATCTTTGTTTTTTCTACCAGTATGTGGAATGGGTGTCACAAGACCCTTTCCTCTGATTCCTAGAGGTCCTTGACGTGGATACCCCATCTTAGCTATCAATTTGTTCCCTGGACCATATGAAGTAGAAGGGATTTTAGGTGCTAAAGATTCGCTAGTTTGAACAATTTTGGATTCAAAATCATCTTTGTATAGCCATGCAAGCACAGCTTCATCCTTTTCAAATTCTTGTTTGGATACTTGCTCCGCCACAAAATTTCTTTTGTATGCTTCCATAGGTTCCTTAGGTTCTGATTTAGATTGCTTCAAAGATTGTCCATATGACTTGGGCGAGATAGGAAGAGATGTCAGAGACAAGACTGGCTCTATAGTGTATTCTCCCATCCCATTTTCTTTGATATTGATCTCTTTATCAATGTCATCCATCTTAGATGTGGAAGCAACATTTAGTTGCTTGATGGAAGATTCTCTGTTATTAGGAACAAGCTTATCAACACTTTCCTTCAATGTATTGCAAGTTGTACTCAGATCTGCTGGGATAGTAACCTCCACTCCTTCATAGGGAAATTTCAAGCATTGATGGTACGTAGAAGGAATGGCTTGCATTTCATGGATCTAGGGTCTCCCTAGAAGGATATTGTAAGCCAATGGTAGATCGAGCACCTGACATGTGGTATCTTTGATGACTGGACCCACTCAGATGGGTAAGACAATGGTGCCTTTAGAAGCTCTTTCTTGTTCGTCATAGGCTTTTATGGTGATCTTCTTTTGAGGATCAATAGCCATCTCTGAGAATCCCAACTGTGTGATTAAGCTGTAAGAACAAATGTTGAGGCCTGCGCCCCCATCTATCAACACACGTTTGACTCGACGGTTCTGGATCAAGACTTCTATGTGCAAGGGCTGATTATGTGGGTGACTTAGGGAGTTGTCATCTTCCTCTGAAAAGGAGATATATTGCGGAGACGTTAGATGACCAACCATAGTCTGGAACCTGTCTAGATCTAGATCATCAGGAACATTAGAGCCGAGCAAAGCTTTGTCTAGAATATCTCTGTGAGCTGGAGATATTCTAAGTAACTCAAACATAGAGATTTTGGCATTGGTATACTGGAGTTGTTGGATGATGTTGTAAGATGTAGGTCTTGTATCCTTTGGATTGGAAGATTTCAAGGCAGCGTTATGTTTGGAAGCAGATGTGAGGTTGAAAGGTATCTTAGGGACATTAGATGAACTTGGTGTTTTTCCTTTCGGATGAGCCTGAGCTTGTGATCTGGTAATTGCATTAGTTGAGGAATGATTTCGGTCTCTTCGCACGATTGTGATGACATTGTAGCTCTCAGAGAGACATGGTTCAACCATATTGATGACAACATTGTTTCCAGGGTAAGCGTAGTTGACTTTTGCCCCCATGTTAGGCTGAGAAGTTGAAACTCCCTTGCCATGTTGTGGAAACAGTTCTGTAAATGTTGTGTGATCATTATTGCTGGTGGGATTATCGATCGCGATGTCCCCTTGATCTATCAAGTCTTAAATGGTATGTTTCAAGTGGAAGCATCCGTTAGTTTTGTGGCCTTTACTCCGATGGAAAGTATAGAATTCATTATCTTTCCACCAATATGGTTTTGGATCTGGATTAGAATTTTGGATTGGTGGTAAAGAGATGATGTTATCAGCTACTAGGGTTCTCAGAGCGGATTCCAAAGATTCTCCAAGAGGAGTAAACTTTCATTTATTATCCCACCATTTGAATGGCTTCTTTGGAGATGGTTCAATAGATTTTTGCTCTGACGCTTTAATGGCTTTGGTGCCAAGGGTAAGATTGTAGGCTGGTGCCTTTGATGGGGTGTGGATAGTGTCAACAATGCCATCAGTGATGATACCTTTGTTCCTGTTCCAACTTTTGTTTTTACCTTTTGAGCTAGATCTAGATTCAGAATTGTCCTTTTGAAGTGTGATTTCTCCTTTCTTGACAAGTACTTTTTCAATCTTGATTGCATTATCCACCATTTTATCAAAAGATACATGATCTTGCATTTGTAATGGATAATTGAGCTCTGGAACAAGGTTATTGATAAATATTTCAAGTTTCTCCATTTCGGGAATTTGTCTAGCATATAGAGAGAACTTCTTTCTCCACCTCTTGAGGAAAGTTAGGAATGATTCCCCTGGATATTGCTTGAGGTTACAGATATCGATCATGGTGATCAGATGTTGAATGTTGTAGCAATATTGTTGATAAAACAATTTAATCAATTCCTCAAAAGTTTTTATCATAGAAGGTAATCTTGAAAACCACTGAATGGATGCTCCTCCCAAGGATCTAGGAAAAAGATGCATCAGATAAGTCGGTTCATGCATGAATTCCATGGATTGCGTATAGAACTCTGACATGATCTTGAGGATCAGAGTGTCCATCATATTTGTCGTACTTTGGCATCTCCACTCTTTTTGGGAATGGAGGCATATACAAGTCTTTGTCAAAAGGGAAAGGACAAAGGGCCTCCATGGAGAATTCCTTGGGTTCCTTCTCTTTCTCAATTTTATTCATTTTGACCTGCATAGCGTGTAGCTGGTTCATTATGGTCATCATCGGAGTTTCTTCCTCATGCATGATGATATCTTTGACATTGAAGTGAGGAGGAAGTTTAGCTCCTTCCTGGGCTAATTGCAAAAAGTATGCCTCTCTATCCACTTTCAAGAAATGCCTCATCATTCTCTTGAATTCATCATCATTCTGACATCGATGGATTTCAGAGGGTGTAGGTTCTTGGTCGGCATTATGTTGAGAATGGTGTCCCTGGGATCCTCCTCCTAGAGAACCATGGTTTGTCCCTACTTGAGACATGGTAGGAGTTTTTGGGCTCCCTGGAACAGATTGAGGAGGAGTTTGTTGATTACCTCTGTGAGTTGATAGAGGAGGTATGTAACCAGTTTTCAATTGAAAGTTACCAAGACCGTCATCTTCATAGATATCTGACTTGATGAGTTGTTCAAGAGTTGGACTTGGGGTATTGGTCAAAAGTAAGTTCTGAGATGTTTCTTCTGATTTCTTGTGTGAAGAAGCTCTGGTCTCCACCATTAACTTTGAATGAAATAGAAGAAAAGGATGAAGACAACTGAAGAACAATTTGATTCGAGAAAATTGAATGACGCAACCTTGTAAAGATTATGATAGTTTCAAAGATCTGATGAGACGTGGGTGAAGGATGCTGTGCCCTGGATGTATGGGATAGATCACCCAAAAGATAGCGGACACGAGTTCTCAACACTTAGTCTATTTTTGAAGATTGATTGATTGAAGATTGATAGTTATGACAAGGTTTTGACACAAGATAAAAAGGACTCAAATTGATTGAACAGAAGGCTAGATCGGATTCAAAAGATCACTCTTGGAAAATAGTAGGATTCTCAATAGCTATTGCTCTGTTCCTGACATAATGATCTATTTGACAGGGTCTGGAACTAGGCTGGAAGAGCTAAACATCTGGCAATTCTGACAATTTTTTGACAACTTTCAAAAATTTCCCAAACGTCACTCTGCAGACTCGTACGATAGTGGGTATGCTATGAAACGACAGTTGAAAATCTCATACGACAGTTGGTAGTAGGATTTGACTTTTTGAATTTGACTGACAGAAAGAATCATACGACACTGGATTCCTTACCATACAATAATTGGGCAGTAATGAAATGACACTTGATAGAAACTCGTATGACTTTCTGACCTCCTGAGATGACTTTTGACTCCAGAAAAGGATTTTACGTCAATTTTTGCAAAATTTAAGGTTTTTAGTTTTGGATTGTTTTCAAATTGTACTGTTCAGATTTGAAGATTATACCAGATTTGATCATTTTTAATAGCCAAGTAGATAAACAAGCACATAGAACAGCAAGCAAGTGATTTCAAGCACGTCTGAAAATAATGAACAAGGGCAAAGGCAACCTTGCGCATGAACAATCAAATGACCAAATTGTGCTAATCCCTGAGAGTATGAATTGTGTATGTTCTAAAAAGTTTTGCAATAACACACATATACCTGAAAGTGAAAAATTAGCCTCTCTAGGGTTTTTAGTAATGGTTTGACTCTGCAACTTTTATGATTCAAAGGGGTGAACTCCAATCCCAGCACACCAGGGTTTTGACACAGTCCGAGAACTTAATCTTCAAGAGCTTCTAGGGAGATCTGACAACCCAAAAATGAACCATACCGATGGAGATTTCTTCCACAAGGACATTTATATAGTGGCTGTCACTACCACGTCTGAAATGGCTATGACTGCTTGAGGTTCCATCAACGTAGTTTGCCCTGTGAAGGGATTGTCCGCTATGGTTAACCCTCTCTAAAGGTGACTCACAGATTTATACCACAAGGGGACTTGGCTTCAGATCCAAGGTTTTTGACACCTTTTCACTTTTAACCCAAACAAAGCAAGCAAATTAATCTGACACGCTAAGACAAAGTTTTGTTCCACCAAGGTCTGTGATATCAACTCCACGTGATCTATCAACCTCTCCGGGGAGAGAATGTATCAATCAATAAGAGAAGATGCACTAACTAATTTTGATTCACCAAAGCTCATGATATCAACCCCACGTGATCTATCAACCTCTCCGGAGAGAGAATGTGTCGATCAATAAGAGAAGACGCACTAACCAAGTTGAATGTGAAATGCACTAAGTATCCTCCCTACCTACAAGGATTCTGTCATCAAGAAAGATTTCTCTAGGAATCCAATCTCTCAAGAATCATGAATAGTGTTCATAGGGCCTAATTACTATGTGAGCACAGATATATTCCCGAAAGAAAATCTACCAAAAGTACCCAAAAAGCAGAAAGAGGAACACTTAACGCTTAAAGAAAATATGAGATGAGTCCACAAGGTGGAACACTTAACACCTCACACAAGCTGAAAATGAGTCCCCAACTTAGAAAACAAGTGAGTTCCTAAAAGCACAAAAGGGTTTCCAAGTGGAACACTTAACGCTTCTGTCCTGTTGACCCCTCCCCTTTATGGTGCTGAGATTGCAACCACGGGGCAGAAATGAGGGGCCGGTGGATTAGCGAGTCCAATAACCCAAGATAGTAATCAAGATCAATCACAAGTATTCTAAGACTACTTAATGAATCCTTAAGGGGTCACAACCTAGTATCAATTATGGAAGTGTGTAGAAATAGATCAAAGCATGAAAAGATGCACACAAGCCAGACACATAAGAGATTTGTTTTAGGATCCAAATTAAAATATTATTAGCTTGAGAAGATACCTTAGATCCAATGCTCTGCAATCCAAAATTTAGCACATGTCTGAAAGTACAAAACCAAGACAAATCAACAGCAAACTGTAAGTGTTAGAAATGAATAATCTAAAAGTACAAATATGCAAATTCTGTGATCAAATGGCAAAATTTGAAAATGAAACCAACATGCTTGGATTTGGCTTGGAAAGAGCTTTCCAATGATATATCACACTTAAACTTTCAATACCATATGTGAAAATTTCACAAAAAATGGGTGCCAGTTTTCCAAAGTGGCACGGATTCTGAAAATGCCAAAATTTTCAAAAAAAACAAATCAGAAAATAGAAAGCCGGCGTGATCAAAATAGGCATAGGCATGACTGAAATGTGCCCAGGCGTGATTTAAATACTCATAGGCATGATTTAAATACTCATAGGCGTGATTTAAATACTGATAGGTGTGACTGAAACTGGTAGATGCATGACTGAAACTGGCAGATGCGTGACTGAAACTGTCAGATGCATGACTGAAACTGGCAGATCCGTGACTAAAACTGTCAGATGCATGACTTAAACTGGTAGATCTGTGAGCAGAATGCTTGTAGGCGTGGGTAGAATGCTTGTAGGCGTAAGCAGAATGCTTCAAGGCATGAGCAGAATGCTTGTAGGCGTGAACAAATTTCTCGTAAGCGGCGTCAAATTGCTCGTAAGCGGCATTTTTCCTATTTGAGCAAAAATGATGAAAAAGTGCCGCCGAAAATATATAAAATTAGATAAAAATGAAGAGAATGAGGCTCAAGGCCCCACGGTGGGCACCAGAAATGTGTGTGTGAAAATTGTACCTGATCTGTAGACACAAAACTTAGTAAAACATTAGAGGTTAGTGATAATCAAAATCGTGCAAAATTGAAATCTAATTTAACCAAGCGATTTACTGCCTTCCAGTAGGTGCGAGATTAATGTTCTCAAATTGTTATCGAGATCAGTGACCTAGACGACACCTAAATGAAGGATTTGAATTCAATTGATCTCGATATGAATTGAATGCAATTAATCTATATTTTTGGATTTTCTATGCAATAAGAATGAAAAACTGATATGAAACTAATCTATATGAAAAACTTGATATGAAACTATCTAAGAATGATATGCAAATAAAAAGATTGATCTCACAAAGATGTTGATTCGCAAGAGCTTTGATTCTCCCAATTCCAATTCTCCAGCGTGATTGTGCAAATTTGTGGATGAATTATGAAGAGCTGAGCCTTGATTTTATAGAAATCCAGGGCTTTGGAGGTGCATAGAAAAAGCCATAAATCACTCAAATAAACTCAACTTGATTTTTGAGTTATTTTTAAATAAAGATAATTAAGTCACAAAAATCATGCAAAAACACAGTTCAACTCGAATTAGAAGTTTAGATCAACTTTAAAACTCAAAAAGATGTTGAGTTTCAAAAAGCTAACAACTTGCATTGATTTTCCAATTTGAGTTTAACTGGTCCTTGAATATGCACATGGATAATTATGATTTAATAAATAAATAAAGTGATTTATGCTCAACTTAATTGATTTTTGAAATAAAATAATTAATTTATGGGTTAATTAACTATTTTACCAAACTTTTATTAAAAATTATATTATTAAATAATGACAACATGCTTTAATTAATTAAATAAGAATTTAATCAATTATTCATAGGAATTTTGATTTATTGTCAAAATTAAATAATACAATTAATAATAGATAGAATTAAATTTAATTAAACAATTAAGTGGCAAATATTAAATGTAATTAATTAAATATGAAAATATTCAATTAATCAAATTTTAGGATAAATGTGATTTATTGCCAAATAATTATAAAATTAAAGATAATTATGATGATTAGGAATATTACTAGGAATATTCCCCGATGTAGAATTTAAGATAATCAATTATGATTTGATGATGTTTAGATGTGCCTTAGATTAAGACTTTGATGTCGATTTCATTTGAATTGAAGATGTAGGAGATTAATGAACTTATAGCCCATTTTTGGGGTATTACAGTAGGAGGGGTTGCGGCAGATGAGAGGTTGAGGACTGATGTGTATTCTAGCATAGCTACTATCGCCACACAGGTTCAGGAGATGTCATCTGATCGTGTGGGAAGATATGTGTTATGTTCACGTTCAGCCATTCCTACACCTACATAGCTTGGTGCATCATGTAGTGGTGGTGACTTATATGATATAGTTGACATACCATCTCCTCTAGAGGTTGTAGCTATATCAGATATGGACCATTTGTGACACACGAGTGCATGTTTATCTAGTGATTTACTTTTGGCATATCAGACCATACAAATGCTTAGTGGGATGTCACTCGGGGAGGTTCCTGCATTTGTCAGGACATATAGTGCTCAGCAGACTACACCTCCCACAGGTTCTTAGCAGTGTACACCACCCACAGGTCCTCAACAGACTACAACACCCATAGGTCCACCTACTACACCACCCACAGGTCCTTCACCTACTGCACCACCACCTACAGCTCTTCATCAGACCACTCAGAGCACTTCATTAACGCATTGAGGTCGTCAGCTCTTTACTACATTGCTTACAGACATGGATATTGATCCTTTAGATATACCATGTGATTCAAGAGAGTTGAGTGCTATTGGTAGAGCATTAGGGGGTCTGATTGGTGTTGTTCCACCTGATGCACCTGGATATGGAGATTTACAGACTCCACGTGATCCTATCCAGCATGATACACAGGTATATCAAGATGTTTGTTAAAAAAATTAATTTTTCTATGATCATAAGTATTTAAAATTTATTATATATGTACATGATACATATGTGTGACATGTATTTTGTTTATTTTACACAGACATCAGGAGGAGGTGGAGTGGCATCAGGAGGAGGTGGTGCACTGACATCAGGTCACGGATCTGGACAGGGCCCTAGTTGAGTGTCTATATTTCATGTGACATTTCATATTAGACATTTCATTTTAGACTGTTTCATATTAGATATTTCATGGTTATATATCCAGTTACATGGTACATATGGTTATATGCTTATAGAGTTACATGTGGCATATGGTTACATGGTTATATGGTTACATAACATTATTTCAGAGATTACATGTTACATGTATTTTATACATGTTAAACATATTTCATCTTTTAAACTTATTACATATTTCATCTTTTAGACTTATTTTTTGTGCACACATTATTCTAATTAGTGCACATAATTAGATAACTAATTAGATAACTAATTAGATAACATAATTAGATAACTAATTACTAATCTAATTACTTTAATCTAACAAAATTACTATTCTAATTAGTGAACATAATTAGATAGTTCATAATAGATAACTAATTACTAATCTAATTAGTGAACATAATTAGATAATTAGATAACTTAACTAATAATTACTAATCTAATTAGTGAGTTCATAATTAGATAACTAATGTTATTTCATCTTTAATTAACGTAAAATTAACTAATCTAACTAACATATAATTAGTTAACTAATTTGTTATTTCATCTTTAACTAATCTAATTAGTGAACATAATTAGATAACTAACTAGATAACATAATTAGTGAGCATAATTAGATAACTAATTACTAATATAATTAAGTTAATCTAACAATTACTAATCTAATTAGTTCAAACATAATTAGTGAACATAATTAGATAACATAATTAGTGAACATAATTAGATAATTAGATCTAACTTAACTAACAATTACTAATCTAATTAGTGAACATAATTAGATAACTAATGTTATTTCATCTTTTTAACTAACGTAAAATTAACTAATCTAACTAACATAATTAGATAACTAATTTGTTATTTCATCTTTAACTAATCTAATTAGTGAACATAATTAGATAACTAATGTTATTGAACATCTTTAACTAGAATGTAAACATAATTAGATAACTAATTACTAATCTAACCAACATAACTAACTAATCTAGCTAAAATTTTAACATAATTAAAGTAAAACATATAATTAACTAAATCATGATTACATACATACATACATAAAAACATATTTGCTATATATATGAGCTCAAACATGAAACTTCAAGCTAGATAGAGTTCAAATATGAAAGTACAAGAGCTACAAAAGGAAGTTTATTCAGAAGCTTATAGAGTTCTAAAGCTCCTGATACATATAGTCTGGATCCTCTCTATCTTTTATTATCTCCAAAAGTTTTTCATGTTCTTCAATAGACAACCTCCACTTCTGAATTTTGGCACCTCATTTTTTTGGCAATGCTTCGAATTGCAACTTTGTTGCTATAACCAAGTGACTGTAATTTAGAACTTTTTTGTCAGACATGTATTCAACAAATTGAACACCATTTTTGTTAACCTTTTTTTGCTGATAATAGGTTCCTTCAATAATAATTGAACCAGTTGGATATGTCTGTTAATCATCATCTACAATTTGTTCTGTCAACTTGTATTTTGCTTTCGTGCATCTTAGTAGATAATAATCTACACTTTCTATATTGTCAGGCTCTGCAACTACAACAAAAATATCACCTAGATACAAATGGATTCTATTAAAATTAAACATCACTTAAATATGATAAATTAAAATTAAATAAAAGAATATGTATGTGCATGCACCTGTAACAACTAGATCAGAGACACACTCATAATCAACTGAATATATAGGATCATGAATGTTTATGTTAATGTCATCATCTTCATAAGGAGGCATTATGATTAACTCCTTCATATCCCATCGTGAAACATATCCATTTGCAATATTCTCACATTGACTTAATGGATTGTCCTCAATGTAGTGAGCACAAAAACATGATTTTTCTCTAACTTGAATCAAAATAGGCTTGTGTTATCCTGTAGTGATCAATTGATATAAACTTCTAATACCAACAATTCTTTGACAATTGTAAGGATTAGATCGGTCTATATCTGTTACAAATATGAAATAAAAGTTGTACATTTTTAAATTAGTTCAATTGTGAAAAGATAGACATGAACATGAAATTAAAATTTTATGTAACAAAATATAAATTACCTTTCACTTCCCAAAAATAACGTTTGTTGTATTTGGTGTCCCGAGGAGCAAAATGACTTTGACACCATTCAATAATTTTCTTTGAATTGTCTATCATGTTACCTATGTATATTTTTGAATTATCAATTTAAAGAAAATACATCTAAGCTAAAATTTTAAATTATTTGAAATTCATATATATATATATATATATATATATATATATATATATATATATATATATATATATAACTATTGAACATGATGTGTACCTGCAAGTTCATGTTGGTGAAGTGCATGCTTCACACATGCTCCTGCTCCATTGTGCTCTCCTTTTCCATGTCCACTTTCAAAGAAGTTCCACAAAAAATTAACATTACATCTAGCATGTTGCATGGCTAGCCAATTAAAGGCTTTTGCAGATTTAAATTGTCCTGCAAAATTAAGTTGCACATGTGCATACATACATGTCATCTTTTAATGATTTAACAAAAAATGAAATGAAAATAAAAATAAATTGAAGTATCAATACACATACCTGCACAACCATCAGACCAAATCCAATGTTGCGAAGCCTTTATCCCACGATTTGCAATGTTTTCAAAAAACATTGCAAAACAATGAGCCACATAGCTCCTATCATGAACCTTATCATCACTAATATAGAAATGAACCTCCTTGATGATAATGTGTTCATTTGGATCGGGACTTTCTACCTCATTCAAATCATATTGTGCATGTCTATAGGTCACTTGAACAAATATTGCAACCTGATCAGAATGATAATATTGAGCTTGAAGCTCTTTTTGAGGGGAAAATATATAGTTCTCAACAAAATCTACAATTGAAAGAATACAACTAGGTGGAAAACAATCTTTCGAATCACGAAACTATTTAGCTTGCCATCGTGCACCATGACAATGCTGGATATGTGGATAAATGAGAGTACGAAATCTGGTCATAAACTCAAGGTAGGGCAATTCACTGTCCTTCAAAACAATTTTTTTGGATTCATCTCCGCTCCTTGTTTGATATGTCTCATATTCAAATCTTTTCCACAAAACTGGTGTTGAAACATTAATATTGTCAATTTGCAATGGAAATTTATGCAAATCTCCACAATCACTGCATGCATTCTTTATACACTATACTTTGAACTCATCTGAATCTTCTAATTTATCACATAAAATAGATTTCACAAATTGTGTCGTACTTCCAGGGATGACCATATTTGAATCAAGAACTGCCATAACTTTTTTATATGATTGCAGGTATAGATGAAACTCAACATGATTTCGACAACAACAAGTTTCACAAACCTTATTTATGCGTACAAAGCAAGGGCGCAACCTCTCAAACATTCTCTGACATATTTTCACATCTGAAAATTCTTTCTTGAATTCTTCAAATAATTCACTTTGTGTTGTATCTATAAAATGTTTTGTATGTGCAATTTTCATACCAGTCTCTTCATCTTTCATCTGCATTATATCTCTTCTATTAGAAGAAACATGAGAGTGAGCGGTCCAATATTCAATGACTAGTTTTTTACATCTTCAGAAATTCTATCTTTTCGAGGAAGCCTACAAATACTTACCCAATTGTGTTCAATGTTTTCATCTAACATATTTCTCTTCCTGATATATCTTTGAATAGTTCTTCTAGATACATTCGGTAAATCAAAAATTGCATTCAGTTTCTTTCTCTGTGTCAACCTCGTACTAGATAAAGTATTCATAATTACTCTACGTGCAGCACTTAAATCAACTCCTCGACTTAAGTTATTAATGCTATTCAATGCATCTTGCAAATTTTGAACTATTGTTCGATTTACATTGTCTCCTGAGTTTTTCTTGTTGTCAACACCCAACAACTCCAAAACAGGAGTCATTTCTTTTTTCCTGAATAACTTAACAAATAATTGAGCTCTTCCAGCCATACTTTTATTTTCAAAGTATTCATCCAAAAGTTTTTTGCAATGATTTTTAATTGTACTTTTAGATAACATTTCTTCTAATGAAAGTTGACTGAAAAGTGAATCCTCATTCATCTCATTCAAATTGCCCATGCCAAAAGATATATTTCCACCTCTGGAACTACCAATTTGTTCCCCTGTTTCAGTTGCATCTTCTTGAATATCAATAGGTTCTTGCTGATCTTCTTGAACTTTAACAGGTTGCTCTTGATTATCTATTTTATCATATTTTTTGTCATCCTTTGTTCGATCATATTTTCTGATTCTATTTCTTTTATTCCCCATTTGCAAAAACTGTTCAGATTCAAGTTTTCCAAAGCTTTGACAATTCTTCAATTCAATATCAGAGCTAAAATCTGTAAACCTGTATATCAAATACTGACCAAAATCTTGTTAACAAAAAAAATTGAATAAAATTAAAGTCATAAAAATCATTAATAAATATAAATCTACAATAAATTTCACATGCAATACCTAAATATCAAATAAAAATCATTAATAAATTAAAAAAAACTATCAAAAAACACTTAATTTAAAATAAAAAATATTTAAATCTTACAAATAAAATTAAAATAATTTATAAATCTCAAAAAACTTTTTAAAAAAAAAATGATTTTATATAAAAAACTTAAAAAATTGATTTTATTAAAAAAAGCGGGTAAAATTGAAATTTAGGGGCTTAGCTCACATGTGACCGGGTTTGGTCACGAAATCGGCCATGGGTTCGGCCGAACCTGGTTCGGCCGAACCTCTTAAGTTCGGCTGAACCTGGTTCAGCCAAACCAGTCTATGTGGCATCCCACATGGCAGCCAAGTAAGCAAAAATTGGGATGACTCAAAAGTTCTCACTTCTGGGCTTCGATTCTCTATCAAAATTTACCTTTTTGTAAAATCTAAAAATAGTGTTTTCTAGAGCTCGGAGTCAGGATTATAATCATATAATTTTTATCATGTTTTGATTCCATATAATATATTATAAATTAAAATTACTTCAAGTAGGTATTTTAAAATTTAAGAACACACTCGTTCAAAAAATATTAAAAATATCAAATCATGTCAGAAAAATTAAAACTTTATATTTAACACTACAGGAGAGAGTCCTCTTCAATAATATGTAATTTTTAAAAAAAATGGTGTAGATTTGATAGGAAAAAGTTAACGTGGACTAAAAACTATTGATTTCGGGTAACACCGACTTTGGATAGTTATAACAGACAAAATATATACTGAAATGCAATCTTTCTTTTTTTATGCACTAGCTATACATGTCATCTAAAACATATTATGAAATCGGAGTAAAAAAATATTATTTGCATAAAATTTGATAATGCGGACTAGACCCTAGATTTTCAGCATATTTCAACAATAAAAAAATGGACTTCAAAAATTAAAAAACTATGTCAAATTTTGTTCAAATTTTTTTTTAAAAATTATAAGTATAAACTTCATCAAATTTTACACATTTCATTAGTTTACATCATCTTCAAATTCTAAACACAAATGCCACTTTTATATCGTCAAAGTTTAAAAATGTGTATGTTGTTGTCCATTTCCTTTATAAAAGCGTGACACAAGTTTCTACTTTTACCCTATCTTCTCTTTTATCTTCTTAGGATTCAAAAATTATGAACTCTTGGCCTCTTATTGTTATCTCATTTAATGGGGTTATCTTGTTTAATGGGGTTTTGATAGGGAAAGTATCAAATAAAGAGAAAAGAAAAGATGTCAAGTGGATCCCTCCAGATGAGTCTTTTATAAAGTTAAATTTTGATGGCGCTTCTAGAGGCAACCCAAGCATTTCGGGTGTGGGGTGTGTTCTTAGGGATTCAAACTTGATCCTCATTGGAGCTAGAAGCTCGAGAATTCCTTTTGGTTCAAATAACATTGTTGAGGCTAGGGCTCTGCTCATGGGCACTCATATGGCTATATCACTAGGGGTTAAGAAGATCCACATAGAAGGGGATTCTCAAATCATCATCTCGTCTCTCAACAATTTCTCAGTCTCCAGTTGGGAAATTCAATAAATCATCAAGGAGGTCTGGGCCCTCCTTCCATCCTTTGAGGATTTTATTGTCTCTCATTGCTTCAGGGAAGCAAATGGCTTGGCTGGCTGGTTGGCAAATAAGGGGGCAAATCTCCCCTTGGGTGACATTCATTGGTAGGAAGACTGCCTTATCACATCCCTGCTAAACTCAAATGGTGAATTGTGGGTTGTTAAGGAGGTACAACCACGGCAGGGGGAAGTATCAAGATTTAATCATTAATTAATAAGCCTTGTAAGCTGTGGGTATGGTGGAAATGGTGTTATATTTTTTGACGGATGGGCGGTCTTTTCACATCCCTTCATGTGAGTGAAGTTTCTTGTCAAGGGGTTGCTCATGCTTAGTTGGTGTACGTTATTTCCCTAAGTTTCTCTGTGAACTTAATTGGGAAATAATATTTTTTGCTCGAAGTATAGATTGATATCTATCGCACAAGGCATGACATTGGGGGATGTCATCATCCTCTGTGTATTTTAGCCTATTTCTTGGGCCCTACTTTGTCCCTTATTCCTCCACATTTCATGCTGCAATTTTCATTGTGTCTCCACTATTTTCATCACTAGCGGGCCATGTCAACCATGGAATATAGGGTGCTTAACCTACATATCAACATGCCAATCCAGCATTGGGAGTGCCAAAGGCTGGGGATTACCTCCAGCATCATTTTCAGGTGGTTTTTAAGCCACTGCCAGTGGAAGTCTTGGCGGTTCAGCAGATCATTGGGGATTATGTGTTGGTCCCCTCTTCTCCAAGGTGTATCTTTCACTCGCAGATTTTATCACTTTTTCTTTCCAACTTATGTGATGTTTTTCAAGATTATGTTCAGTTTATGCATGTGATTTCAAAGCTAGTCAGGGAAGATTTTGCATCCTCATAGGACATATACAATGCAGTGGCGCATTATAGTCTCAGGGCTTCATCGGTGTGGGTGGGAGGGATCTTCACCCCTTCCTATTTGGATAATGATGTAGGGATTATAAAGATGTTTGACATGTTCAAAATTGGCATCTCCCGCAAGGATAGGCCGGGTTTAAGCTCTACTATAGCTTCCTTGGTGGATTTTATCCTGGTCTCAGTCTGAGCGCTCGCGTTCAACATCTTTGACTCATGCCTGTGCTTTTGGCATATGCTCACAATGACGGTTTGGTTGGCTCCTCTTCACTTAGTCATGCAGCTCTGGGTGTTCCCTTGGCTTCATCAGATGACATGGCTTCGGCCTCTCCTTCTTCTAGTTGCAAGTGCCCTTGTCATAATCAGGGTTTTCATTAATGCTTTGCTAGCTTCCCATGATATTTTGTGATTTTGTTGTAAGCTGGGTTGGGTGGTGTTAGTAAATATATGCATATATGCCTTTGGTGGCTTCTTTTGTGCCCACCCTTCATTTTTAAGCCTTTTGGCGTGGGGATATATGGTTTGTATGCCTAAGGGCTTGGGTACAGGATCTTCGTATTTTGGTTTGATTTTGTCTATAAGCCTTTGGCAATTTTAGATTTCGTGGTGATATTTGTTTTTGTAAGTTGTCAAAATTTGTATATATTGGTTGCGAAGGGAGGTTTTCTTCCTACTTCTTTCCTCCTGGAGCCCCACTGAAGTAGTTATATATTAATAAAATATGATGGCTTTGTCCATTTTTGCAAATTTTTTTTTTTCCATAATATTCAAAAAATCTCATGTCTGACCACTTAACTTAGTCTAAAATTCATCAATTTGAAAAAAAAAATCTTTTTTTTTTACAATAGCTGAAGCATAGAATGTGACATGTGTTTTGGATTTCAAAAATGTTATAGCACTGGAAAGTTATAGTCATTTTTCAATAAGAATATTAATCAAGCATTATTTTTTACATTGCCACTTTTTGACATACCATGATCCTGTACATACCCTAATGTACACTTAAATAAATGGTTGGAATATTTAAAAAATGAAGTTTCCCTTACCAAATTTTGAGCCCTACCAAACTTTGAAGGGTGTTTTTAGTTATTTTTGAAAAATAACACAAGTTAAAAAACCACAAATAAAAAATAAATATAATAATAAAGACATCCATGATAATATTGATTATTTTTTATTTATGGCTTTGATTGTGTGAGATTTAAAAAAAATAAAATTTGTATCATACTCTGTGATTCATCACTAGGATGAAAAAGTGTATAGGGAGAAAGAGAAATGATGGTGAGTCACATAGTTTTATCTGAAAGATTGATGTTAAAAATTGTTAAACTTGATCAAAGCTAGAAACAACACATTAATGATCCTTTTTGTAAATTCATTGTAGCCACAAGTCGTGTAGTACCCCTCGCATCTTACTTTTGCTGATACTATGTTTAGTTTGACACCGTTTTATCTTGGTTGATTAGATCAGACATATATCACATGTTATATTTATATTTTGGTGTGTGATTAAACAATTATAGTTTGGATGTTAATTGTCATGTTTGAACCTGAAACAAAACTTTACGTGAAGGTTAAATCTAGTAATGATGGATTTTATATGATGTTTCAAATGCATGTATAAATTGAAGTAATTAGATGATGATTATATTTGGTACTTACCCCATACCTGCATGTGTATGGTATCATGTTTGTTATCATATATGTTTTCTTTTCTGTTGACATGCATGTATGGTAGAGGAGGAGGCGTAGTTACCTGCATTTAGTTGGGTCCACATGTCCTAGCCATCCCTACCATTGTCTGATAGTATGTTATATATGCACATGTACATGCAATGGTTTTTATGTAGGTTGCAGGTACCAGGCATCAACTTCCCTGGCTTGACAGGATGAGCGTGCCATCATTATGTCTCAATGGCGGAGAAGGGGAGTTAGCACCTAGGCCAATTCCCTAACCTAACCTAACCATCCTAAAACCACGGAAGGGACCTTACTTGACTTACCTGAATCGAATTCGTTCTGGTAGAACGAATCCGATATATGTTTTCCCGGTTGAGCATGATATTGTCTTAGGTGTTGTTCCATGTCAGTGTCGCATTTTCACCTTGTGGATCTCATGTTTGATCTCTGATAGTCATTGAAATTATGTTGACACATTGGTAAATATTATGTTATTAGTATGTTATGACATAATCAGATACATATGCTTACACTATGTTCCTTATGGTTATACTATTATTAATTGTATATACGTTAATTGTATATATGTGATTATATATAAACACAACTTACTATATAATATTGAGATATTGAGTGATATAACTTAAACCAAATGATAAATTGAAAATAAAAAGAAATGAAATTCAAGAAGAAGAAATAAAAAGAAAAAGAAATTCTACAATTTTAAATCGTCTCATTTTAGGTAGTTGACTTGAATAGTAGGGGGAAAATAATAAAATATTTCTTCCCTACTTTCCAAGCGAATTTAGAGGCAAAAGAGAGAGACTTGTCACCACTTTTTGATATGCAATTTTTGGAGAAGAAAAGAGAGGAAGAGGAGAAGGCTGGGAGAAGGAGAAGAGAGAAAGAAGAGGAGGATTGAGTTTGTGGAGCACATTGGGATCACAGTTGAGAGGCTGGCTTCATCAACTTGCTTTGAGAATCAGGTAGGTTTCAAATTTCCCTTAGTATGTTTCCATGTTAGTTTTAAAATTTCCATTAATGAGAGAGCATATTTACCTTCTCTAAATGTGGAGTGAGAAAACAAAATAATCAGAATTTTAGTTTACATTTTTGAGATTACATTGTTTCAACTTATAAACCCTCTCAATTCAACCATAGATGAAACCAAATTGAAAAGCAAGAGAGCTTGATGCTTCAAAATCTCAATGATAATCATTGTATTTAGATCCATAAATTTTCCATTTAATCATTTGATTGATCATTTATCATTCTGAATTAAAGAATTTAATATATTAAGTTATTTTAGAAATCAATGGGAAAAACAAAACATCATTGCATGGATAACAAAGTCAACTAAGTCCTTATGAAAAGAAAGAAACAAGCACAAATAAAACTTAAAACTTGAAGCCAAACATACATTCTGGAAAATATATGGAGACTACTATTTTTCCAAGTTTTACACAGAGAATATTCTCTTTGACCAATGGATATTAACTAAAATAAATTCAATCTATAACATCCCCTAAAATAGCTATTAGTCTTTATGTTTTCCTCCTTATAATGTTTTTATAGACATGCTTTTAAGGCCTCTTATGTCATCCTCCACATGTTGAGGGCCCCACTAGGACTCTAGGCACAGGTGTTGGGGGTTTTGAAAAGTTTTGCATTTAAAATTTTGCCCAAGTCCATCTCCCCATGTTGGCTTAAGGGCATGAAGACAAGACATTAACATAAAAGTTTTAAAAAAATGCTATCCTTCCATTATAAGCTGCTAGGACTTTATATCATTGTTGACTTCTTGAAATCTTCCTCCCATGCGTACCATGCTTGGGGATTTGCAAACTGACACCTCTTACCTTTTGTCTTTAATGTGTCCCCTCACCTTGCTAGGCGCACCACCCACTTGCAGATTTTCTTTTGGGGAATGAAGGACACTTGTCATTCATGGTTGCTTGGAGTTTGAACTTTTTTCCTAACCTCCTAGGCTTGGAAGCTGCGAAAATCTTTCCTTGTTGTGAGTGGGACCCACTTGACTGCCTTTCTTTCCTTGCCTTGGGTTGGTCAAAGTACCTCCCATATCATATTTAATATGTGTGCAGCCCTTGTGAAAAGTGGCGTGGGTTTTCCTTAGCCCATGCTTATAAATTTATTGCCTTGTTCAAACCTCTTTGATAATGGGCGCCCACCTTGGGTCTTGTACCCATTTGTTTTATTTTAAAATTGTTTATTTTATCCACTATGGAGATGAGGTGGATAGTAGATTAGGAACCTAGGGGACTTTAGAGTTGGCTAGCTTAGATGTTATTGAATAAGCTAATAAAATGAAATGTTTAATTAAATATTTGAATTTGTTATCCATTGGAGTAATGCACTCTTGGATTTGTATATGAATGTGTAACATTAGACACCTTATTATTATTAGAGAATGTATTATATTTACCATCTAATTTTAACTAAGAGGATTTAGCTAAAATTAATACTTCATGAGCTATTGTATAATTAATATTTGGATTAATTACTGAGTATAATATAATCACCTTAGAGTCCTCTAACTTTAGTCATTACTTTCATTATCGATATAGTTACATTGCCATCTTTTATAAATTAACGAAGACATTATTCAATAAATTCCCTTGAAATATTCTTCACATGATAGTAAACCTTATGGTTAATAATAACGTTTTCATTAATATCAAACCATTATAGGCATTAGTGAATGTTAACAATATGATCATTTTTACTGTAAACATGGATATACTGATGTTTGTAGAACAATGTGTTGCTTTATTCAATGTGCTTGTTAACATTAGTAAACAAAAAAAAATGCTGCATAACTTAGTATAATTTTAGTGTAATTCTCTTGGGTCTCCTGGCGGGCCGTTACATTTTGGTATCAGAGCGCGAGTTCTACACTGGGAACTCTGGGAATAATATGTGCGCCCATTAGGTTTTTTTTTAGGTAAACATGTTAAAACCAAACTTAGACATCAAAACAACTTGTTTGAGGAAATCTTTAACTTTCACGAAAATTTGAACCGAAATAAAACTAGAACAACAAAACTTGCCTTAAAACTATGTCCTTATGTGATTGCTTTTGGTTTCAAATATGACATACTTAATGTATATATATGCTTAAATGTTTTTTTCCTAACATTATGGTTGTAGGAAATATGCCTCCTGTTACTAGAGCCCGTGGTAGAGGTAGAGGTAGAGGTAGAGTGGTCACACCCTCTTTCTCAGTTGATCAGGATAGTGCTCAGAGCCATAGTAGAAATCAGGGTGATAGCCACCAGGATGGCACAGAGGAATTAGACACCAGACAGATTTTACAGGCCATTCTTGAGAGGTTACCACCTATGCAGAATAGAGGTAATCAGGGAGATCAGGCTAGAGAGAGGGAAAGGACTCCCCTTAGACAGGTTGTACCAGTAGAGTATGATGCCACTATGGCAAGTCAGATGAAGGACCTGTTTAGAATGCCAAAACTTCCATTTGATGGCATAGGTACCGGGTTTGAGGCAGACACATGGCTCATTGGTTTAGATAGGTACTTCTCCATGTACCCATTTGCTAGCAATGTAAAAGCTAGATATGCTATCATGCAATTGACAGATTCAGCATCATCATGGTGGAGGACATAAGAGAGTAAATTGGGAATCATTATAGATACAGTTACATGGGAGTTGTTCCTTGAGAGCTTTAGAGATTGGTTTTTATCAGACCAGTGGAGACAGGACCATGCAGATGAGTATCATTACCTGAGACAGAGGAATATGAGCGTACAAGAGTATGAGCGGAAGTTCTTTGAGTTGAAACAGTATGCTGGTTATAGTAGTGAATCACCCCTCATGATTCAACATTTTATTAGGGGGCTTAATGCCCATATTGGAGGGGAAGTGAAGGTCTTAGAACCCAAGACCCTTAGAGAAGCAGTAACAAAAGCTATACTCACAAAGAAGAAATTTCAAGGCAAGCATGGTGGGCAGACAGGTGGTGGTGGCACATCAGATTTCAGGGGTAAACAGTCACAAGGTAACACCAGTTTCAAGAAGCCATCACACTTCTCCAAAGGCAATCAAAATCAAAGTCAACAGAGTTCAAAACCTCGTGATCAGAGTGGTACAACTTCCAATTCCAAAAATTTTCATAATAGCCAGCGCTTCAAGCGCAACCAGTCTTCTCAACCCACTCAGTCAGTGCAGAGTTCACATCAGGGTAGTAGTAGAGGCAGTTTCCATCAGTCCAGTGCACCTTCAGCAGGAAGGGGTTATGGTAGAGGCACAGGTTGTTTCACATGTGGACAGTTTGGGCACATTGCAGTCAATTGCCCGCAGCGTGGTTCACAGTATTCAGGGCAGAGACCCGCACCATCTGAGCCTACGATTGGGGATTCAGGTAGATCTCACAGAGTGTTTGCAGCATTAGACCACCATCAGGCAGAGCACCAGGGCACAGTTATTGAGTCATCAGGTGCTATCTAAGGTATTGATGTTTCTATATTATTTGATTCTGGATCTACAGATTCTTTTATATCTCCATTTGTAGTAGAGAGATGTGGACTAGTGGCAGTAAAGAAAGACATAGGTTGGCAAGTGGAGCTAGCTTCAGGGGCAAAGGTGAACACAAACACCTTAATCCAGCAATGCTGGGTAGATTTGGGTAGCATTGGCACTTCAGTTGATCTTCATATTATCCCATTGGGGTCATATGATGTTGTTTTAGGCATGGATTGGTTGGAATCCCATGGAGCTACTATTGATTGTAGGCAGAAGATCATTAAATGTAGGGATGATCGGGGTAAAAACTTTGAGATTAGAGGAATTCAACATCCTGTTTCTCTTCGTATGATTTCTGCCATGCAGTTGAAGCGAAGTATGAGAAAGGGATGCCAAGTGTTTGTAGTGTCTTCGAGGGAGTTTGAGGATGAGGATGTTGAGAAGAAGTCCCTTGATCACCCTGTGCTACAGGAATTCATTGATGTCTTTCCAGATGAGATCCCAGGTATGCCACCAAAGCAGGATATCAATTTTCATATTGATCTTATTCCAGGAGCAGAGCCTATATCTAGAGCTCCATACAGGATGACTACATAGGAGTTGAGTGAGTTGAAGCTGCAATTGGAAGAATTGTTGGCTAAGGGATGTATCAGGCCTAGTGTTTCACCTTGGGGAGCACCAGTTCTCTTTGTCAAAAAGAAGGATGGTTCATTATGACTGTGCATTGATTACAGACAATTGAACAAAGTAACAGTCAAGAATAGGTATCCTTTGCCTCAGATTGATGATCTTTTTGATCAGGTGAAAGGCGCTAGGGTGTTCTCTAAAATAGACCTCAAGTCAGGTTATCATCAGTTGTGCATTAGAGAGGAGGACATCCACATGACAACTTTTCAGACACGCTATGGTCACTATGAGTTCACAGTAGTACCATTTGGCTTGACGAATGCTACATCTGTATTCATGAGTTTGATGAATGGGGTATTTCGTAGGTATCTTGATCACTTCATTGTTGTCTTCTTGGATGATATTTTGGTTTATTCTAAATCCATGAAGGAACACGAAGGGCACCTTCAGTTGGTATTGCAATGCCTTAGAGAGAATCAATTGTATGCTAATCCAGCTAAGTGTGAGTTCTTCAAGACAGAGATTCAGTACTTGGGTCACGTGATCTCGGGTGATGGTATTTCAGTGGATCCCGCAAAGATCCAGGCTATAGTTGATTGGCCAGCACCTACAAATGTGCCAGAGGTTCACAGTTTTATGGGTTTGGCAGGATATTATCATAAGTTCGTAGAGAACTTCTCTAGAGTTGCTTATCCCATCACCTCATTGCAGAGAAAGGGCAAGAAGTTCATTTGGTCTGAGAAGTGTGAAGAGGCATTCAGAACCCTCAAGCATAAGTTGACTAGTGCACCTATTCTTTCAATACCTGATCCCACAGGTGATTTTGTGGTTTGTACAGATGCTTCATTGGAGGGTATTGGAGCAGTCCTCATGCAAGGAGGACGGGTGATTGCTTATGAGTCTCACAAACTCAAGGATCATGAGTTGAACTATCCCACGCATGATCTTGAGCTAGCAGCGGTAGTCCATGCTTTGGTCCGATGGAGACACTTTTTATTGGGACACCGATTTGAGCTTCATACTGATCATCGCAGTCTACAGTACATTTTCACTCAGCCTAATCTGAATGCTAGACAGAGGAGATGGATGGAGTTCCTTTGTGAGTATGATTTTGAGGTTAAGTATATCCAGGGGAAGGAGAATGTGGTAGCTGATGCTCTTAGTAGGAAGAGATGAGTTGCAGCTGTGACTACACTTGGTGTTGACTTGAGGAGTAGGATCTTGCAGGCACTTCCTCGAGATACTTTTTATCAGGAGGTGAAGGCAGAGATTGAGTCTGGGAGACCTCTAGTAGGCAGATTTGAGGGGTATGTGTTAGAGTCTGATGGTTTGTTGCATCATGCGAGCTAGATCTATGTACCGCCATTGGATGATCTTCGTTCATTGATCTTATCTGAGGCTCATTGTGCACCTTACTCGGCACA